>CADDIJ020002940.1:0-43499 GCA_902809745.2 Tetradesmus lagerheimii
ACGCTTTACAGCATTGAGTTAAGGCAGGCAGAAGGGAGCAGCAAGCTCTTCACGTTGTGTAGCAGATAGTCTGCGAGACAGCTTCTGCAGGAAAATAGCCTGCTGTGCCTCGTTGCGCGGCTTAGCAGCAAACAGTGATGTGAGGTATGAGGCAAATGCAGCTGCAATCTCGGTGGGCTCAGTATGCAGCACATCATCATCCGACACAACAGCAGCTACCACAGCACGACGGAGCTCCGTTTTTCTTAGTGCGGCCGACACCACTCGTGACGGCCGTTCTACAGCATTGTACCAACGCTTTTTAGAGGCTGCCGATTTTGTGACGAACTGCTCATCAAGTTGATGGCTCACAGCAGTCTTGGCCTGCACATATGCAATACGTGTTGCAGCAGTCGGGTTTGCCGCCAAGCTATGTTCGGCACACGCCATAGCAGCCATAGCATTTCGCACCTGGGCAGCCAGACTACGCTGCAGCTGCGCCATTACAGCAGTTGCGTAAGCAGCAACACTTGACTTAAACCTAATCCAATGTGAAAACTGCTGCTCAGGGGCAGCATGATACGGCCACGGGTGTGCTTGCACGTACTGGTCGACATACTGCAAAATCTGTGGTTCATAGTTGCACTAAACGTTTCATATGAATCGAAACGTTTCGTTTCTAAACGCGTTTAAAACGTCAGAGCCTTTCTTGAAACGCTGATGAAACGCTGTTGAAACGCCACGCCATACTACAGCAGTACAAGGTAGTACAGGACAAATACGCGGTCGTCTTGCCTTCAACCACTGATACTTGCTGCGCTACAATGATTTCGGATTGTTGTAGGTCCTTTAAGACTTCAAAACGGTGCCTGACAGCCTTGGAGTGATGCCCATGGCTGGCCAGCAGCGTGCCACGTCAGCACATCGGTGACTAGTACTGCAGCCTGTGGCAGTGCAGGATGTGAGCCTACTGCTGCCATGTGTTGCGCATCTGTTCGTAGCTACACACAAACAACTAAACCTATGTTGTTAATGTGTTGCAAAGCTACGAGAAGCTATACGAGATCATTGATGGTCGCCTGCCACGTGCCTCGTAGCAATACTGCTGCAGTGCTTCAAAGACCTTGTTGCTCACATTGGAGATGGTTGGGACAGCAGAACATCAACCAAATAAATAACAATGATGCCGTTACAAGGTTATAAGGCTCCCTGCGTGCCTGAACGGGCTGCAAGGGCGAGTGACACGGGGTTCCCCATTCAAACGCTTTAGCCCCACTGGGGCTGCCGTTTAAAAGTAGAGTTCACACTGAAAGCGTTTAAAACGCACGTTTCAAACGTTTCATCATCATCAAACGTTTCGTTTCGTTTCATAAACAGCCTGACCTCACGTTTAGTGCAACTATGCTGTGGTTAACTTATAAGGTGTTGTTTTGTTTCACTGAGCTCTTCACGCGTCGCGTCATGGCAGTCACTTGCACGGTGACACCGTGTGCTGCCGGTAGTGACAACGTCCACTGTCCACTGGTGTCCGAGGCCAAGTGCACAATTTGTAAAACTCAGCAATCTTCCAGCCAACATGATGCTTATGGTAATACATGTTGCGATAAGAAATGTTTACACTCTTCTCCAGTGACACCCTTTGAATTGAATTGAAATGGGGAGCAGTCAGCGGAACTTGAGGCATATCAGGATGCTCTGTCGCAGCTTGGTGCAGCCTACACAGCCACGGTCACCACTTTGCAGCAGCAGGCTTCTGCAGGCTCAACTACAGCAACTAATGCAGTGCAGCAAGCGCATGAGCAGATGCTAGCAGCACTTCGTCATGCTGTCAACGCCAGTTTTGGCTACAAGAGGGTTTGGGTTGGCAAGTCCTTCCCATGGTGGACTCAGGAGCTCACAGATGCTGTGGAGGACAGGAAGCAGGCTTGCCTGCGCTACAAGAACTCAGGGCTTGTAGCAGATTGGGCTACTTACAAACAGCAGCAGAAGGCTACTACACAGCTGGTCAAAGCAGCAGAGAAGCAGTACAAAGAGCAGTGCCAGCATGCCATTACTTCTGCATACACAAATCGCATGAATGATGACAGCCTGCTTGGAGAGAAAGATATGTGGCAGCTTGTGCGCCGTCTGTGCCCAAAGAATGTCAGCGAGGCAGTTTACAGTGTCATGCAGCATCCCTCTGGGCATGTGGCATCTACCCCGGCTGAGAAAGCTGATGCTTTCAAGTGTCATTATGAGCGTATTGGCAGCCATGCAGCATTTGCTTCCTCCAATCCCCAGTTTGATGCTCAGCACATGTCTCAAGTCGCAACTAACGTGCAACAATACCTGCAGGACTCTGCTGACTCCCCTGCCACCCCGCTTGACCTGCCCATCACTGCTGATGAAGTGTCTGACTGCATGCAGAGGCTGCGTACTGGCAAAGCCGGCAACCCGGCTGAGGAGGGCATTGTCAATGAGCTACTTAAACATGGAGGCAGCACAGCCACTGATATGCTGCTACAGTATTGCAAGCTGATGTGGGAACTTGAGCATGTGCACCAGGTGCCAGGCACAGTTGTGAACATGCCCAAGAAGGGTGATTTGACAGACCCCACCAAATACCGTGGTATCACTCTGCTCAGCGTGCTCTGCAAGTTTTACACCAGCGTTCTCAACCAGCGCCTAATCAAGTTTGCAGAAGGCGGGCTACAGACTGACAGCTCAACACGGCAGCAGCAGCAGCAGCAGCAGCAGCAGCCGGCACAGCAGCAGCAGCAGCTGGCACAACAGCAGCAGCAACAGCCGGCACAACAGCAGCAGCAACAGCCGGCACAACAGCAGCAGATACAGCAGCAGCAGCAGCAGAAACGCCGCTGCTGCATGAGAGCCAGAACGGCTTTCGTCCTAAGCGCAGCTGTGCCGACCACCAGAGCGTGCTAAGTGAGGTGTTGGGTGGGCGGAAAGCTGAAGGGAAGGATTCTTTTGTGCTGTTTGTTGACACCTACAACGCTTTTCCGACAGTGTGGCTTGATGGGCTCTTCCAAAAACTGTGGGATAAGGGTGTGCGTGGGAAGATGTTCCTTGTGCTTTACAACCTGTATCAGGTGCCCGCCGTGTGGTGTCCCACGAAGGCCACGTCACTGACAGCTTCACATGTGACCTTGGTCTGCATGAGGGTGATGTTATCTCCCCAACACTGTACCTGTACTTCATTGATGATCTGCTGCATGAGGTGCATGCAAAGCACCCTGGAATCACTTTGATGGACCCTAGTGATGAACCGGCTGGTCAGGTTGTGGCAGCCATGCAGGCTGATGATTTTGTTGCTGTGTGCAGATCCCTGGCTGAGGTTCAGGCTGTTGCTGTAACAGTTTATGATTACAGTTGTAAGTGGCGTTTCAAACTGAATAGCTCTAAGTCTGCTGTCATGCACGTGTCACCAGGTAGGCAGCCCAGCCAGTTGGCTGCTTCTGGCATTGTTTGGAATGGTGTGCCTGTGCCTGTTGTGCCAGAGTACTGCTACCTTGGCCTGTGGTTCAACAATGCCTGCAACTGGAATACGCACTTTGAGAAGATGTTGGCAAAAGTGCATCGTGTGAAGGGTGGGCTCATGCCAGTTTGGAAGAGCCGGCTCATCAGCGTGGAAGTAAAGCGTATCATTCTGCTTACATGCGTTCGCCCGACTGTTGAATATGGCAGTGAGGTCTGGTTTCCGTCAACTGCAAGGCAACTGCAACAGATTGACAAAGTGCAGACTGACATAATCAAGTGCTCAATGCGTTGTGGCAAGGAGTGCCCTTGCACTTCACTTGTTCTGGCTGAATGGGGTGTGAAGCCATTGCACATGTGGCTTCATCAGAGGGTGATGGAGTATTACTTGAGGGTTCAGCGTATGCAGAATTCGCGTTTGCCACGTCAGGTTTTCTCAGCTGAGTGGAAGCGCCCTAGTGGTGCTGTTGCGGTGACACCTTGGCATAAGTATGTGCAGAGTTTGCTTTGCAAGTATGGTGTGGATGTTGAGGCGGCGGCTGATCGAGCTAATGCGTGCAAGAATCACATCAACCGTCAGGTCAGGAAGCTGCATGCAGACACAATTGTTTGTGAATCACTGCAGCACTCTACTTTGAGCCGTTACATCACGCATGTGTGTGATGTTGCTGGCGGCGCTGAAAAATTGCGCAATGTGTTGTCGTTGACTGATGCATCCACCAAGTTGTTGCGTTTTGTTTCTGATGATATTTGGGGTAGTAGGGGGGTGTGCCGAGTGATATCTAGGAGCATTGCTGAGTATCTTGTCCAAGCTTGGGATGTGCGTAATAATTGCAAACACAATGGAGCAGTGCTCCCTCTTTCTTCCACTCCTGAGGGGCGCGGGGCCGATGGCGTTGATGCTATGGCTTAATGGGTAACATGATGATGATGATGACCCTTTGAATTGACAATGCCATGCTCAGTGAGCGACCAGCTCTGTTCGGCCATGCATGGCCCCACCAGTGACATGGTGGATCTCAGATGACCAGATACATGTGTACTGCAGTTCAAAGCCCCTCATCAAGGCACCACAACAAACCTGCTAGTGTTGCACAGTCACACCATGCTGGTATGCCATGCAACAGTTGTACGCTACGCTACGCAAGTGCAGTGCTCAGCTCTGGGCGGCCCGCACAGAGCTTCGCAGAGCAGCACAGCGCAGCACCGAATATCATATCACAGCGCAGCCCAGGTGGCAGTACAGCACTGCTCTGAGAGAACATCATACACAGTGCAGCCCAGCCCAGCCCAGCCCAGCCCAGCCCAGCCCAGAATCTTACACAGCGCAAAACTGCACAGCCGCTGGCAGTTCACAACACACAACATACAAGTCTCGAGTTGAAGCTGCTGGCCCAGTCAATGGTGATCGACCACAAGCTCCATGCAGCATGGCACCTCCTGCTGCTGCGCACTATTGTAAAACCTCCTGCAGCAGACACTGGCCGTCTGCTGGATGCGGTCAACAACGTCGAGCAGCGGCCGGCCTGCTGTCACAGCGCAGCTGGTCAAACAGCCAGCAAAGCTGGTTTAACAGCCAATACATATTCAAGCGCACTGTGCACAACCAAACACAGCACTCGCAGACTGCAATGCGCTTGCTGGCCTCACACGTGGCAAGAGCGTGAATCAGCAAAGATGGGGGTTGAATGAGCTCCTGGGATCTCCTTACTTCTGCAACACACTGTGTTGGTGACCAAACTCAAAAGCCAAACATCTGCACATTGACGTTCAAACTGACCAATCAAGAACTGTGGAATGTTATACTTCACCATAACAGCGATGGTGCATGCCAGACACCAGTGTGCACCAGCATCACGTGTGGTTCCTGGTGAGCTCAGGCTGGAAGGGCTTGAACCAGTCCTCAGGGTGCAGGTTGCCAATGTCCAGCATCTGCGTCACCCCGCTTGTATGGATCAGCTGCACAGACACAGGAGACAGAGGAAAGCACGGCAGTGCACACTGGTGAGACACGAGCCAAAGTGAAGGGCCGGAACCAGCTGGGGCACTGCCCTTGGCAAGCAGGCCCGTCACAGTCACCTTGAAAACCAGCGTAGCAGTGCAGCTTCTGCCAGGCTACCAGGTTGAGCAGAATTTAAGGCATACATCAGCAACTACCGGTTGTGTTACATGCTCATTTGCTTGCCTGAGACGTACCTTGCCAAGCAGAGCAAGCCTAACAATGCTCAGCTGCTGCCTTCCCTGGCCACAACTGGCATACTATTCATAACCTGCCCTACCTGAGGCATGTCAAACAGCATCAGCACATCTTCAGCTTGGAATGCCGCCTCTGACACTGCGTCAAAATCCTCATCCATAGTGCTGCATGGCAGGCCTTCCAGGGAGCTCTCCTGTGCTTCTTCTTCGCTCTCCCAGATGTCCTTTGCGTGCTCAATGATCATGTGCAGCGCAAATTCCTCGGCTGTGTGGCAGGAGTAGCAGGACATGCGGCAAACAAGTGAGCAACGCGACCAAATTATATTTAGCCATGATTGTGCCTTGAATGTCATGACTTGCTTGTGCACGCATGAGCGATCATATCCTGGAACGGGCGCGCGTTTTCATGGCTGCCTTGAGCTATGGATCTGTAGTGCACATCTGAAGCATCAGTTTACGCGCACATCCAAGCATACAAGTTACAACGCACATCCAAGCACCAGTTTAGCGCACTTCCAAGCATGAAAGTATTGTGCACAATCAAAGCACCAGCGTAACTGAGCAGTTGGGCTGTGGTGGCAGCCCCTTTTCCAGCCGCCGCACCAGCCGCATCGCTGCCTCCCTTTACGCGTCCATCCACTGCTCGTGACGCGCATACGGCTGCACCACTGGCGGCATCTCCCTGATGGCCATGGCCATGTTCCAATCCGCACACACTATGTCTACGTAGATGGTGCCTGCAAAGGCCGACCTGCAGGCCATGCGTGGGCTCAGCCAGAAGCCGTCATCATCTTCTTCACAGTCTTCGAATAAGGCTGCGTCTCCAGCCCTGCAAGAGCAGCCAGCAGAGCAGCAGCAGCAGCAGCAGTGTCGGCCGGCCTGAGGTCCCGGGTGAGCGGTTCTTGCAGTGACTAGCGCTCATGTGCAAGCAGTGCCCAGCGCAGAAACGGCAGAAACGGCAGTATCAGCTGTATAAGCATACAGTGTACAGTTCAGCTGGTGCAATTAGGCACTTTGATTTTCAGCACTGTAGTAGGCGAAGCACATCGCTTGCTGCGGCAGCTCCCTTACCTGAGCCGCTTGGCTGGCCGCTCGTCGAAGGGCGGGCCCAGAGGATCCTCAAACAGCTGCTCATCATCAAGGCGCTGTGACTCAGGGATGGGAAACAGTGCCGCCCAGTCTGGCTCAACCCCATTGCCTGCGTAAAAAAACGTCGGTTGCTTATGTGAAGCCACACGCTGCATGCATGACATGCCAAATGGCAGCAACGCTGCAGCTGAGGGTGCATATGCATGTGGCTAGCCAGGATCAGTGCAGCTCTAGTGCCCAGGCCCTGCACATACCTCCCCAGCGAACTTCTGGACCTCCGTAGTCGTTCACATAGTTACTGCGCATTCTGCTGCAGTGCGGTATGCGTGCTGCTGAGTGGGCTGCTTCTGCACTGCTGTGCTGTGCGTGCTGCAGGTGCTGCCCGTCAACAGCTGTCCGAACAACACCAACTGTTTTATATCTAGGAGAGAAATGTTTGCTGCTCTGGTTTGCGGACCGTCATTGAAGCAGTGCTGTTTGCGGAAACTCTCGCCTTGCTGTTGCGTTTTCAGCCGATGCTCGAACGTGACGGGAAATATGTGCAGCACTGCATAGCAGACTCATCACTTACAAGAGATAACATGCAGTGTCACTGCGACGCCAGCGTCGCGCGGGTGACGTCGACACCGACCAGCATCACTACTGCAGTACTGCAGGTAACACGTGTGTCGGGATGGCACAAGTTCTGCAGCAACTCCTGCTCTCGAATCAGTGCCGTCTTGAGCCAACTAGCTTAAAATCTCCAGCTGCACATGCAAAAGATCAACAAAGCCCTCAGCAAGGCAGCGGTCAACTCTGCCAAATTTTCATACGCTGTTAGCAGTGGCCCAGGGCCAGCCTGGCATGCCAGCAAGCAAGCAAGGCATCGGGTGCTGCCTGCACGGATCCATGAGCTCCAGAGCTCAGATGCAAGCGTGCACAACAGCTGGTGTTATCTTGCATCATCGACGTCTGACGCCAAGTTACATTGCACTGAAAGTGGTAGTTCAACTCAACAGGAGGCTCCTGGTCATCATGGCTGCCTGCAGGCTGCTGCTGCTGCACGCTACTGCTTGAATGAGCTGTGCACCCTCAGAGCTGCAGCAGCTGGCTCGTCCAGCTGTGACTTAGCAATGCCAATATCTGTCTTGATTCGTGCCAGCAGCTGCGGCAGCCCTGTGAACCGAATCTCTGGCCGCACAAATCCAGCTACAACCACGCGGATGGTCGACCCATAGAACTCCTCATGGCTGTACTTGTGCAAAACATGCACCTCGACTGTAGGAGCTTCATCACCTGCAAACCGTCACGAAGCAGAGCAGTCAAGGATTCAGGGCAGCGCCTCCCATAGCCGTCTTTCTGAAGCAGTACCAGGTGGCACCAATGCGTCGAATGGCAGTACTACGCCCATGGTTTGTTCATACACAGCAAAAAAAACCACCTGTACGTCCTAGATGCCATCAAACCTGGCTGCATACTTGACCAGTCTCATCATGTGTCCCATGAGGCCAGCTGCTGCCGCACACCCTCACACGCGCACCTGTATTCACTGTCGGCCGCCGTCCCACATTCATCACCATCTTGTGCACAGCGCTATCAGCGGCAGGCCACTCTCCAGGGGCATCTAGCTGCGCCCAGCCAAAGTACACGCCACACGGCAGCTGCTGCAGCTGCTGCTGCAGGGGCAAAGGGTCCATGTTAGCAGTCGGCACTCCCAGCTGCCTGCTACCCCTGCCAAACCCTGTTACGACTGTGCCCTCCATTACTACTGGTGCTGCTGAGAAGCGGTAGCCGAGTGGTACCTGCAAGCCGCATGTTGCAGCAGCAGTGGTGTGTAAAGCTGTTGCAGATGTTGCCGGGTGCAGGCACAGAGGAACAGCCTCAACAAACACGTCGCATGCTGCTAGTCCACTCCACGAATGTGAGCCTTGGCACTTGAAGCTGAAATTGATGCTGCGCACTGCAGGCTGCACAGATGCACACACTCCTGCAGCTTGATCAAGCACATCCAAGTATACTTCCACCACAGTTCACCAGACCTCTGCACAGCCGTACGACCTCAAACGCTCACTTGCAAGACTGCAATGTACAGCTCTGGCTCATCTGTGTACTGCACGATCTCCAATGGCAGATCTGCAATCAGCTGCTGCAGCTGCTTTTTGTCTGGCAGCTCGTTAGGCACCATGACGGGCCTCTCCTGATGCAGCTGCGTGTGCCACTGCCTGCCCATTGCATGGCTAATAACTAGGTGGCCTCCTGCCTGCAGCATCAGCGCTGCCTTGAGTAGGGCTTCGTGGAGGTCCGCAAAGTTGCCAAAGACCGCGTTCATGCAGATGGCATTGACTGGACCCATGTAGGCAGGCACTTGCAGGAAGTCGCCCTGCCAGGTGCGCACACCTGCGGGTTGCACACATTGGATAGATCATGTGCACAGGATGAGCAGCTGCAGCAGTTGCAGTGTTGGACGGGTTGTCATGTTCACACAAAAGCAGCTTACACAGCAGGTGCAACATGCGCTCTGCCTCCTAGTTGCACATGATCCAACAGACGGCTGATTATGACTGCAATGCAAACCGAAGTGTTCTCTGCAATAGCTGCGCTGTGAGTGAGCCAGATATTAACAGCTACTGGCTGCTTTGCTTCCATTCCTGAGCTGTACGTGGCGGCAATGTGTCAATAATGTCCCATGATTCATATGCTGGCCACAGCAGGCGTGATGCGCCATATACTCATCCTGCTTCGCTGCCACTTAGCAGCACTGCCATCATGAGTGCAAATCACACAATATCAACTGCTCCGCATGTCGCAGTTGGCGCACCTGCATCGTTGCCACAGCTGCTGGGTGCAGGGTACAGCTTCTGCAGCTGCTGCAACATGGCTGCTGACACATCGACCGCCAGAATGTCACGCACGCCCCGCGCCCGCAGGTGTGGTATCAAGCAGCCTGTGCCTGACCCCACGTCCAGTACCCTGCTGCTGGGCCCGAGGCCTGGCAGTGCTGCTACAATGTCTGCTAGCCGCTGCACAGCATCCACGTGTTGAGGCCAGCAGTGCAGAGCCACAGGTGCGGTGAAAAGTAGTCTGTGCATGCTGCAGAATGCTGACAAGTAGCGTGTTGTACTGGAGTCTGTGCTGGAGCCACATGTTTGCAGGCAATGATGAAGTGACACATTTGATGCGTGTGGTGATGGTTGCTGCAGGCTGGTGCATGTTTGGTGCTGCGGCTGTGCTGAAACTTGGTGGCACACTGCTGGTGCACTTCATCAGCAAGGGTGCATATGCAAGGTCGCACCTCCTCAATCTCGTCTGGCAGAGGCCTCAGGAACTCCTCAACGATCTCTGGCGTGCCAAACATTGCTGCCTGTGCTTTTGCATTCTCGGCCTGGTCTGCTGCTGCTTCGGGCTGGCCTGTGGCCTGCAAGTGTGCGCAAAACCTTGTCAGCGCAGCTGTCTCTTGGGCAATGTTTGCAGTGTCAAGCATGTCTGAGTTGTTTGACATACTGTTGAGCTGCACTAACTCAGCAATGAGGGTGTCTCGTGCCTTACAGACCAGGCCTCTCCGGTGCTGCTGCTGCTGAAGTTGTCTGAGCAGATGAGGCACACAGAGGCCGGAACCGCAGCTGCTGCTATGTAGCCTGCCTGCAAGGCTTTTGCTGGTTTTCAAAAGCATCGCGTTCAGGGTGTTCAGCGGTATCTACACGCAGATCTGCTTGCTCGGAAGGACAGTTCGCACTACGCCTTCTGTCTGCGCCCTTGAAGTGGCTTGCAGGGAGCCAACAGCGGTATATATTCGTGTGAATTCGACGATACCGTTGTCATTTGATCACGAGCTACATCATGGCGCAAGCCCCGGGGTGTTATGTGCTGCTTACAACCCTGGTTTCATATGTTCGTTTTTGTGTAGCACTAAGCCTGAGCACATGTGCTGCTCAATCAAACAGCAAGGGCACTTCGGAGGAGATGCTCAGATAGTCGCGTATTCTTTCAGCGTCACTGGCATTGCATTGTTGCTGCTGGTCCTTCTGCTGCACTGTTTGGCCAGTCAACGCGCACCTGGCATCAATTGTTGAAACCGCCAAGAATCCGCTGTACAGCATGGATCCTAACCAGCGTGCAGTCATAGAAGATCTCAAACTAGAGAAAGCAAAGTATGTGCAGCTGCTAGCAGCGCTGCATGCACAGAAGACTGGCCTTTCAGCAGCACGTGGTCAACAGCAGCAGGAGGCTGTCAAGCTGCAGCAACTTGCAAGCAGCTACAAGATGAAGGTGTGCCTCTAACAGCTGCACAAGCATGCGTAGCGCATGATTGCTCAGAGAGCAGCAACAATTTGCGCATGCTTCCTTGCTGTCAACATCCGAGCCAAATTGACAGTGTGCATCATATGATGCACCCCTGGCGGTTGCAGGCGCAAGAAGAGCAGCAGATGCTGGAGCAGATTGAGCAGGAGCTTCACAAAGCCAGGCAGCAGCTTGAGCACCAGCGCAAGCAGCAAAGCATGTCAGGAGCAGCAGCTCAGCCCGGTGTGCCTGCAGCCAAGTGCTGTATAGCACTGCAGGACCGCCTGTCTCACAAGAAGCAGCAGCTTGACGAAGCTGTGTCCAGGTGGGAATAAAAACACCTGCAATTGAGGCAGCTCTACTTGAGCAGCATGATTGTATCTGTTATAATCATGCAATGGGTCTGCAGCCAGCTGACGTAGCTATCAGAAGGCATGTGACATAGGAGCACAATCACCAGCTGCAGCGGAGCTGAGCAGAGCAGAGCATGGCACCCACGTTGACTGTCCACAACATTTGGTGGTAGTAGCAAGGTCTGCACAGTGGTTATCATGGTGGTGCAATTGACTCATGTCCAACATTCATGTTTGCATGCCTGCAGAAACAAAGCCCTGAGGAGCGAGGTTGAGGACCTGTCAAAGCGAGGCACTGCAGCACAGCAGCTGCACGACAAGTTGAGACGACAACTAGCAGATGCAGATTCAGAGCTGGCGCAGCTACAGCAGCTGGTGGATGTAACAGAACAGGCGCAGCAGGAGGCAGCAGCACTGGCAGAGCAATTGAGGCTACATAATGACGCTGAAGAGCTGGCTGTGAGTGAAGCAGAAAAGCAGCTGCAAAGGTTGATGCTCACACAACAGCAGCAAGCAGAGACCTCTGCTTTCCGCCTCCCCAGTGGGTGAGGCGCGGTTGCCGATGCCGAAAGGTATGGCTTACAAGGATTGATTATTACAACAGCAGCAAGCAGAGACCTCTGAACAGCAGCAGCACTGCGGCGCACACAGTGCCTGCCGCCTAGCAGAAGATGAGGCAGCTGCCATACTGGAGCAGCTGTTGAAGATCTGTGATGCAGCTGGTGCTGCACAGGAGACGGATGCCAGCACATGGTTGGCACTGCTGCACAAAGTGCAGCAGCTGCAAGCGGATAATGCTGAGCAGTTCAAGCAGTGCATGCTTGCCAATCACCAGCTAGAGCACCTGCAACAGTGTGCACCATCGTGATCCCGCCTTTGTCAAAGAGCGGATTTAGACGGAACCCATGTAAAGCAAGCTGCGCACCTGCAGTGCATAGCTGGACCAGGAGGGACCCGCCAAGACCTCCTGGTGCTCCGAGTGGGCTGTCCATGAAAGCAAGCCGTCCAGCATGTCAAGCATCACCGTGTCACCCACCTGTAGGCGCAGAAGAGATTACGGCACAGCAGGATTTTTGACAACTGGTGGTCGGGCCCGGGCGGTTCCCGCCAGTTGCCTCACCCATGTGCTCAACTTAATATACTATGTGTTAGGGTTCTAGAGCTAGCCTGGCAATCCGACTGAGCAGCTAGCTGCTGCCATGGCCTACCTGCTCAGTGCCACGCCAGGCGTTTACCAAGTTTCTGCGGGGGTTGAGGAAATCATGGTAACAACCTGATGGGCAGCGCGGCTGTGTGTGAAAGATGGGCAGCGCGGCTCCGAGCAGCTTGTTCAATGAATTTCGGCGACTTGCTGCGATTTGAAAGTATGTGAAACTTTCACATGAGCAAGCGTGTGCGTGCACTGCAGCTGGTTCTGAACTGCCACGTGCGGCCTGACTTAGGCATGATGATCATGCTGCGGTCGGCGCCGACCGCAATGCGGCAGCATGTTGCACTGCACAGTGTTCGGAACTGCACCCCCCAGCTTGCAGCCTCAGTGCGGCTGCGCACTGCTTGGTATATGGAACCCAGACTCTGGAACCAGTGTGTCGCCGAGTCGGACTCTGCAAGCATGCATGCCATTGGCCAGATGGCCATGGCCAGACGTACGTATGCCAGTTGCTGCCACCACACGTACATGTACAAGTGGAGTCCAGGATTTGTCCATCCATTCTATTTCAAGCCTGAACACAAGGTTTGTTACATGCCACTGACAGCGGCAGTCACAACAGGAACCACGCATGTGCAGCTGCTGAGCGCACTTCAAATGCGGCACACGTGCATGGGGAGGTGACACCAAGCGTACCAAATGGCAACAGCCTCGGAGGCCTTCCAGTGGCACGGCAACAGGTGCGCCGAACACATACAAAAATGCGCATATGATATCCCATCGATAGATAAGCTAGCATGCATGAGCTGAGCCCGCACACACTGCACACAACAGGCATGATGCGTTGCCGCAGCGCCCACTGTCGGCGGACTTGGATCCTCCGGAGGCACCGATGCAGTCCCACCAGGACCACTTGCCACGAGCATCCACAACACGTCAACAAACACAATGCTGCTTACATGCTGCTTACATGCGTTCGCCCGATTGTTGAATATGGCAGCGAGGTCTGGTTTCCGTCAACTGCAAGGCAACTGCAACAGATTGACAAAGTGCAGACTGACATCATCAAGTGCTCAATGCGTTGTGGCAAGGAGCGCCCTTGCACTTCACTTGTTCTGGCTGAATGGGGTGTGAAGCCATTGCACATGTGGCTTCACCAGAGGGCGATGGAGTATTACTTTAGGGTTCAGCGTATGCAGAACTGTCGGTTGCCACATCAGGTGTTTTCAGCTGAGTGGAAGCGCCCTAGTGGTGCTGTTGCGGTGACACCTTGGCATAAGTATGTGCAGAGTTTGCTTTGCAAGTATGGTGTGGATGTTGAGGCGGCGGCTGATCGAGCTAATGCGTGCAAGAATCACATCAACCGTCAGGTCAGGAAGCTGCATGCAGACAGAATTGTTTGTGAATCACTGCAGCACTCTACTTTGAGCCGTTACATCACGCATGTGCACCCTACACATGCTGATACCATGCGTTTTAAAAGGGCTAGGCCCTTTTTGTGTTCTGGTGCGCCAACGCGTGGTATTGAGTTGCTGATGCGTGTTCGAATGGGCTGTCTTTGCGTGCATGAGCGTACCAGTCGTTATGGTGGCAGCAGAGCTGATTCTAACACAGCATGTCCTGCTTGTGGTCAGGGTGTTGAGTCTTTGTCACATCTGATGTTTGATTGTCCCGCTACTTCTGCTCAGAGGGATACTATGCTTGATGAAATTCGGTCTGTTTTGCGTGATGTTGCTGGCGGCGCTGAAAAATTGCGCAATGTGTTGTCGTTGACTGATGCATCCACCAAGTTGTTGCGTTTTGTTTCTGATGATATTTGGGGTAGTAGGGGGGTGTGCCGAGTGATATCTAGGAGCATTGCTGAGTATCTTGTCCAAGCTTGGGATGTGCGTAATATTTGCAAACACAATGGAGCAGTGCTCCCTCTTTCTTCCGCTCCTGAGGGGCGCGGGGCCGATGGCGTTGATGCTATGGCTTAATGGGTAACATGATGATGATGATGAACAAACACAAAAGGGAGCAAGCGCATGCTGCGCAGCAACGCCAATGGCACGGCAGGAACATATGCAACCCTGTAACAACGAAGCGCGTCCCTCACAGCACAGCAGCCATGTGCGGCAACCTCAAGCAACTGAGTGCAAGACAAAATATGTTGATATTTACCATGTGTATCACGGGTACACGGTCACCGTTGAACGTACATACCAGAAGTACATGAGATGACAGCTGATATGCGTAACAGTGAGCAACTGCAGCACCTGCCCAGAATGAAAACAATTCAATGCCCGCCAGCAACTCACCCAACACAGAAACAGGAACACATGACAGCCAACAGATACACCAACCAGGCTGAACACCAGATGCAGTAAGCCTGCTGCTTCAGCCGTATCCAACAAAGCCAGCTCATCAACCAGAACGCCTCATGCATCCGCAGACTTGTGCGCAGCAGCTGCCTCAGCCTCCAGCTGCGCATTCAGCGCTGCATAGTCAACCGCACCAGACCTCCTGCGCTTTGACCGGCCCTCAACAGGCACTGCAACAGCCTCCTCATCACCACCACCACCAGCCGCCCCACCAACCGCTGCTGCTACACCCTTACCACCTCCAGCAGCGCCATCTGCAGCTGCACCATCCTTAGCAGCTGCCACTGCAGCAGCAGCTGCTGAAGCATTGCCCTGTACTGCTGCCGCCGCCGCTGCAGCAATCGCGCGCTTCTGCCGCTCAAGTGCCGCTGCTCGCTTGGCAGCCACCTTGGCCGCGCGCTCCTGCTGTCGCCGCCGCTCAATTTCGCGCTCTATGTGGGGCTCTTGAGGGTCCCATGCTTGGTTGTGCGGCTCTGCTAGGCCGCGCACGTGTGCTGCCACGCTGCGTGCAAACGCGCTGACTAGGCCCCCGTTGATGTTGTAGCCTCCCTCCAGCACACTCACCACACGGCCATTGCAGCACCTGCATAGTTACACAAATCTCAGTAAGGTCAGGCACTATCACTTCGAGCTGCAGCAAGCAGAGTTGCTGCAACACATAATGCACAATGACACACATGCATTTGCGTAAATCTCCGCTTGAAACGCTCAACAGCCACGGCCACGCCTGTGCATGCAGCACTGACTGCGCATGAACACCATGCAAGACCGGCCACCAATCCCTGCAGGCGCGGCCTCTTCGCACCTGTTTGCCACCTGCACGATCTCATCTGTGATCCACTCGTAGTCAGCCTCAGTGATACCAATGTACCTGCCAGCGGAAGCAGCGCCAGGCATACGCAGTAACACGTAAGTCAGCTGCATCAGATCAGCAGGTTCTGTCTCTCGCAGACCTTATCTATGAAGGCTACAAGGCATGCCCAAACGACATGTTTTAAAAGCCAACAACAAGCACGAGCACTGTTGGCTGTGACGGCAAGCACCCACACAGCGCTCTGCCGTAGCAACAATCTACAAGAGCGCCGAGGAGGCCCACCTGAAGTTGATCTCGTCCTTCCTGTGTGCATCAAAGCCAGCAGACACCAGGATGAGGTCCGGGTTGAAGTTGACCAGCGCAGGCAGCACCTTGTCGCGCCACGCGCGCCGCCACAGCAGCGGGTGGAAGCCCGGGCCTGGGATGCCCACGTCAATGATGCGCGGGCCTGACAGGACGGGGTCGTCTGCTGTGGTGGAGGGGAACTCGTGGTTGGGGTCCTCGTCCACCTGCAGCAGCAACATGAGGCGGCCATGCTCCGAGCAATTGGATGGCGCCAGCGACGATGTGGGGCATAGAGAATCAAGAGAATCAGGTGCTGTCTTCCCCCCGTGCGTACCCATGTCATGTAGGTAAGCATGCATTGTGGCGTCTGCTGGCGAGTACCAGTTGACTGCTTTCACAGCTGCACAAGGAGCTGGTTGCATGCCAGCTGCAGCAGCACTCACCATGTGGCTGGTGTCACTGTCGCCAGCAGGAGGCTGCTCCTGCTTGACCTGCTGCTCTCCGGTCCCTGCCCCTGCTGGCCCAGTGCCATTCGCGCCGCCAACTGCTGCTGCTGCTGCTGCCGCCGCCGCTGCTGCTGCTGCTTTCTCCTGCGCCAGCTTAGCTTTCTCCTGGGCCTTTTCCTGTGCCAGCTTCAGCTCCTGGGTGTCGCAGGTGGCACCGGAGCCAGGGTACACAAACACGTCTGCAACAGCCAGATGCAGCGAGCACATGAGTCATGACGGCAGCAGCAACAGCGTCAGCAACGCCAGACAACACAGCTCGCCAGCAGGAGCAACCTCTAGCAGCTGGAATCAACAGCAAGAGCGCGTGATGACTTTGCCCTACGGCACACCACCTCCAACAACCGGCAATGCAAACAGCCTCAAAGCTGCCAGCACATGCACGCAACTGCCGCACGCTGCCACCAAACCACTCCAACACCCACCTGGCATGCTAGCTGCCTTGGGCCCGTAGCCCTGCACACTTGCAAACAGCACGTTGTCATCGTCATCCACGTCAAACCAGGGCTGGTAGGTGTGGTAGACGTGCACGCCCTCACTCAGTGGAGTGGTGAAGGGCACGCGCAGCGTCCCTGGCGCGGTGTTGGACACGCATGCGCGCGTGCCGTTGCCGTGGTGAACATCGAAGTCCAGGATTGCCACGCGCTGGATGCCCGCATGCCTGCAGGGAATGAATGCATCAGGGTTGACTTGTCAAAGGAAAGGGTCATGGGCAAATGCTGGTAAGCAGGTGCCAGCTGCAGTTCTGACAGCTTGGAGCTTTATCAATGCATCGAGCAGGTATAAGACACCGCCAGGCCCTGGATTACACACAACCTGCAAGCACCCAATCCCGCGACATTTAAAGGCGTATCCCACTCGCCGCTGCCAGGAGTCAGCCGGGGCACCCACCTGTGCACATTCATGGCGTAGGCTGCTCCAATCGCCACGTTGTTCAGCAGGCAGAAGCCATGGCTGCCAGTGCGGTCCTTCTTGCTAACCACAATGCCGCGCGGGCCTGCATGGTGCCCTGGCGGACGCACCACACAGAACGCGTTGGCTGCTTGGCCACGGATGACGCGGTCAATGGCTACGCACACTGCTGACGCTGCACGCAGCGCTACATGGAAGGTGTGGTGGCTGACTGTGGTGTCTGGGTCCAAGTGGGCCGAAGCATCTGGCCTGTCTGGGATCGCCTGGCATGCCAGCTGCATATGGAACAGCAAAAAAGGGCACGATCTGCTGTGAGTCTACTGTAAGTACGCATGTTTGTTCATGAGCAGCACAGGACCCAGAACAGCACAGCATAAGAGCAACATGATACCAGTGCAGCGCAGCAGTTGCTCGGCAGCCAGTTGAAACAAGCACGTCAGCACACTTCGGCTTCTTGTAGCAAACAAGCTATGCGCACCTGCAGGCCCCGCACGTAGTTCCAATCGTGCACACGCAGCACATCTGCAATGGGTGCTGGAGGCACACTCAGCTCCCAGTTCAGCCGCTGCTGCAGGCCCCTGCTGTGCAAGATGCCCCTGCCCTCTTGCGCCAGCACCCGAATACGATCCACATTCTCAGGTGGCGGGTGGCACCCGCGCGGCAGCGGATCCGGGCACGTCCTGTGCAGCTCACACTCTGGCGGCGCCACAATCAGTGTCGGCAGCTGCTCTACTGTGCTGTCTGTGCCTGCTGCGCCGCTGCTTGCAGCTGCTGCAGCAGCAGCTGCAGCGCGGTTCGCAGCAGCGACGCCTGCAGCAGCGGACTCCGCTGCTGCTGCTGCCGCAGACCTCAGCCGTGCTGCTAGGGCCTTGTGGCCTCTGCGCTCTGCTAAGTCGGCTGGCACAAAGCCGTGTTTGTTTGGCACGCCAAGTGCTGCTGCGTGTGCCTGCAGCAGCAGTGGCGCTGCAGCTGCTGCGCCGTAGAAGGCTGCTGCAGCAAGCGGCGTGAAGCTCTGCTTGTTCTTGGCCCCTGCTGCGTCTGCAGGGCTGACTGTTTCTTGAGACAGCAGCAGCTGCAGCACTGCTGCCTGGTTGAAGCGTGCTGCCACATGCAGCACGTTATCCCCATTGTTGTCCTGCAAGCAGCACATGCCAACACACAACTCAATATCCATTACGGCACGCAGCAACGCACGATATATCAGGCGCTACACATACACAGCATGCAACGAAACTGCACAGCAGTTGTGCCAGCAGTCGTGCTGTGCTTTTCGCTGGCTGCCAGATAAAGCAAGTATATACAAAAGGCAGCCCCAATCTGCCGCACGCACCTGCATCTCCAGCAGGTTAGGCAGCTCCAGCTGCGGTGGCTCCTCCCCAGCCCCTGCATCAGCTGACGCAGCTGCCACACGCGCCGTCAGAGCTGCTGCTGCCTCCGTGGTGGCCTGCAGCAGCAGCTGGCACACCTCTGCAAGGCCGAGCTCTGCTGACCAGTGCAGAGCCAGTCGACCACAGTCGTCCCTGCAACAGTACATGTGCACACCGTCACCATCGTAACAGCGCATGCTGCAGTTGACCAAACTCAAGAGTCGCTGCGTCTATGACGATTTGAATGCACACGACACGTCCACACTAGTCGCACAATGGCAGCATCAACACCACATCCTGCACTTGCTAAACCTCATAACTAGCTGTCCATTGCACAGGATGCGCATATCCCGCACATTTGGATGGAATCTGCGCCAGCTTCCAGCAGCAGCTTGACCAGCTGCAGCGCTGCCGACTCTCGCTCAGGCAGTGCCCCCGTGCACGTGGCCATGTGCAGGCAGGGGCAGCCGTCACAGTCTGCAGACACGCTGGCCTGCGCTTGTACCAGCAGCTGCGCACACTCCACTTGGCCTGCAGGCATGTGACGACAGTTAGTGGGCTTGCGGTGAGGAGTGCGTCACTGAGCATGCAGGTGACAGCTGCGTTTCAAATCCCCACGTTGCTACGCTGAGCACAGCACCTGAGAGGCCTTGATTATGATACGCTGTGCATGCTTACCTTGCAGGATAGCTATGTGCAGGGGTGTGCACTCGTTCTGATCCTTGGCCTGCAGGTAGGGGTCGTCATTCGGCAGCAGCTGCTCTGTTGCGGCGCCCTCACCGTCCTGCAAGCAGCCCATACATCAAACATTGTCAAATGCTTACAAGCAACGCCGGCAAGCACATCCTGCATCTAGGTTACTCAGCTCTAGTAGAGCCTGCTGTCAAAGATCGCAAAGACAAGGCCAGGGTCATGCAGCTGTGTGGAGCAAAGCAGCAACAGCCAGCAGCTCACCACATCCATCTGCTGCTGCAGGTGCGCTGTGCGCTGCTCCAGCAGCTGCTTCAAGCCCTCCACGTCACCAGCTGCTGCTGCATCATGCAGCAGGCTGCAGGCATGCATGAAGCAGGTGTTGCTGGTGGGAACAGAAAGAAGCCAACACTTGACTAGTGGGTTCAGAGCTTAAGCAGTGCTCACAATAAGTCCTCTGCTTCACCATCTGAGCCAGAGAAGTCACTACTGTCTGCCATGCTTGCTGCTGCTGTTCACGCGCTGCAACACAGCAAGGCAGGCACTGAGGGCCTGCTAGCCTCAGTGTGCTTTCTAGAACAGGTAGTGGTATCCACGATTGCAGCTGAGCGATGAGTGTTGCAACACCCAGCCGAGCACAGGGGGTGAAATCAGCACACAGGACTCGCCGGGTGTCTAGCGAGCAACAAAGACTTGTGCTACTCGATCTGCATATGCCAAGACAGCCACATTGTCGCAGAGGATGCCGCAAAAGCACCACACCGTTAAAATGTCATCCAGGCTGGGGTGGGTCGTTCCAAATTTCACTTTTCATTTCATTACATTTCATTTCATATTTTATTTCAAATTTCACGCGCCGGTTGGCCCCACTGCAAGGAGTGAAATGACTGCAAAACGGGCGTTTAGACCCGCAAAACAGCAGCTGCTCGCGTCGTAAGCAATCACGGGTTAATATGTTGCCACATTATAGCTCTGGAGTGGGGCTAAACAGTCCAATCGGAGCCCAGCACACACTCTTGTCCTGCTCAGCTTGTCCACTGCTAGCCTGCAGCAAGTCCTGCCCAGCCTGGCAGGATGGGGGGTCTCAAGAAACATCAGAACCATGCTACCACACTGCAGCTGCATACCACTCAGATCAAAACCAGCACAAAGTAATTCAGACCATCAACAACCCCCAGTTGCATCAAGATACACAAAGCTGCCATTGCCGCAGCTGGGTAGCATCTGTCACATCCGCCCACATGGCCAGTCTGCTGTGTTACGGCTGCTCCTGCTGCTGCTGCTGCTGCTGCTCCTGCTGCTCCTCCTCCTCTATCACACTGTCCAGCCATTGCACGTATGCTGCGAAGTCCTCTGCATCACGCACTGCACCATCGCGGCTGAGCGCCTTGCGGTTGAAGTAAATGAACAGCAGCTTGCGTACACGTTTGCTGGTCATGTGGCTGCGCCCTGTATCCCACACCTGGCCCACAGCGCTGAACACGCGCTCGCTGGTGGCGCTGGCTGGGGGAATGGACAGCAGCATGCACGCTACCTTGGACAGCTCAGCGCAGCTGTGCTGGACATCAGCCCAGAAGGTTTCAGGCGCCACGCCAGCCATCTGCGTGGCTGCCACTGCTGCGGCTGTGATGCCGATCTCCTGGGGCTTGCTCTTGTACTTTATGAGCTGTGCCTGCAGCAGGGCAGTAAAGTTGTGCAGTAAGCGGCAGTTGACTATGTGTTGCACTGCTATGGCATGCAGAGGTTCTGTTAAGTTCTGGCAGCTCCATGCCAGATTCATGCAATTATTCGAGGGCTGACTGTTCACTTGTTTGGCTAGGTTACCAGCCTACTTGTGCTACACTTGCTTCCCACCTTTGCCTTTACTTGACCCTCCTGCACCAGCATGCGTCCTGCCAGCTGCTCAATGAAAGCCTCTCCCCGCAGCAGGTCTGCAGACGGCATGCTGCTGAGCCTTTCCTTGTACCTAAAAGCAGGTGCAGAAAACCACATTGAATTGCTTAGCCATGAACATGAAGCAGAACCAGAATAACACCACCACCTGCTGCCATGACTGGTGGGGTTATGCCACATGCCTCAGTTGCTGTTGAGCAGCTGCATCTGCAGGGGCGCACCTGGGATCCAGGATCGCTGCTGCCACGACCATATCTGCTTGTGCTTCTTGCACTGTCTGCCCACCTGGGTGGCAATGTAGTTGCCGGTGTGACTGTCAGCGCCAGTGAACACCATGTCCAGCAACACGCTTGTGCCATTGGCGGTGGCATTCACGTTCAGCACATGTGCGCCAGCATTGTGAGAGCTGGACCAGGCGTCTGTACTGGTGGCTGCAGACAGACAATCACAGCAGTCAAGCCAGCCGTTATGAAGCAGCACTGCGCAATGGGGTGGGATGGCGCCATAAAACATAGAGAGCATGTATGACTGCATGACTGCGCACCTGTTGTCATGTCTACGCAAGAGTCGTCATTTCTGTACAACTTTGATGCGTCAGCATGTGCTTGATAACTGGTAAAACAAAGCACCTGCTCCTGAAGCCACTGCAGCACTTGTTCCTCAACCTCTCCGTACACCTCGTCCAGCATGGAGGTGGCCAGTGTCTTGCGGCTGATCAGCTTGCCCTCCATCCATGGCGCCAGCTTGAACACCATCCGCCGGAAGTCCTCGTGCTCCACTAGGCTCAGGGGCAGGTTGCAGGCGTACAGGCAAACAGCAATCATCTTGTTGGCCTCCTTGATGTCAGCTGGGCTGAACTTGGGCCAGACCCTGACCGCAAAAGCAGGTGTTGACCTGCTAGCACCTGCTGTGCTGCCACTGCCTGCGCTGCTGCCAGCCGCGCTGCTGCCGCCTCCAACTGGCAGCCGAGTGAGCGTTGTCTGCCCGCCTCTCCTGCAAAAGGTTATTGGGGTGTAGTTATGCAACTAACACCATATTGCTGCTACAAGTATTGCTGCTGCTGCTGCTGCTCGCTTGAGCTCCTTCAGAGCATCTGCCACGTCCTGGTCAGCATCGGCTGCCTTCAGCGCGGCTTCACTGGTTAAGAACTGATCGCACTTCAGCAGATGGTGTTTAGCGCGGGTGATGTTGCAAGGGACAACTTTGTTGCAGTGGTTGCACTTGGGCTTGCCATCCACAGTGGTGATCTCGTCACGCGCGAAGCTGAGCGATGCACCCTTTTGTTTTTTGCTAGACGGGGCATCTACGGCGCCGAGAGCATGCCGGGAACGCGCCAGGCCAATGCTGGCAGGGCCAGCAGTTTGAATTTGCCCTCCCGGGCCCGCTTGCTGCTGCTGCTGCTGCTCAGACATGTTTCAGTTATTTCACTTTTCCGTTTCAAATTTCATTTCATTTCACATTTCAGTGAAATTTCACTCACAGGGGTCCCAAAACCTGAAATGACTCACCGTGACCCAGCTTGTCTGCCTCCCCTTCTTCATTCAGGCAGCTTAGCTTCACGCAGCATCATCGTTGTTGTGAATGCACATTTACAAGCCGAGCTGAGCCAGGAAAGGACGCCCTCTGGGTGACACAGGATCCTCTTGTGAAGCCTCGGTGCTGCTGCCTCAGGGGTCTTGCACGCATTTACAACGTTTTGTGTCGACTTGAGGTCCTGCCTGTGCTCGCTTTGCACCAGTTCAGCGAGCACAGGCACTGCAGCATTTTCAACGAGAGCGCAGTGGCCGCTGCGCCTCTCGTATGCTCTGAAGAGCAATGTCTGTCGTCGCACAAAGTCCATACACGAGCGGCAAGCGCCTGTTCGAGGAGGACCCAAGCAGCACAGACAGCCCACACCAGTCCGGAGCAAAGAGGGGCCGCTTCGACAGCCCAGCAGGGCGGTGTCGGCCCTCCACAGTTCAGGGACCTCTTAGCCACGCCCAGGCGGGCTTGCATCCCACTGCGGTCGCTGCGCTGAAGTCTCTGTTTCCAGACATGGACGAGCAGGTAACGACGCAGTTCTTGCCTTCTGGACGCTGACCAGTGGTCAAAGTTCATATTTCACCCCTTTGCTTTCTGTTGACGCAGGCAGTGGAGTCTGTGCTGGCAGAATGCGGCCAGGACATTGATGCTGCCATCAGGCGCCTGACTGAGCTCAAGCTCAGTACAGTAGACCAGCAGCAACAGCAGGCACATGCGCATGCAGCGATGGCAGCAGCCAGCCAGCAGCATGACACCGCAGGTGTGGCAGACGGTGGGCAGCAGCAGCAGGTGCCAGCAGGCCCACAGACAGCAGACCAGTGGGTTGATGCACTGGTGCAGGAAATGGCTGCAGCAAAGGACTTCACAGATGCGCGTGGACGCGCTACTAAGATGCTGCAGGCTTTTGAGCAGTTTGTCAGTGCCAGGAGCAAGGAGGTGAGCACTGTAGCGCTTCATGTCCATGTTCTGGTATGCTTGAGCAGATGCCGTCCTATCATATGCATGGCGCTGCAGCTCGCTTTGACTGCAATGCGATACATGCCATCTCTTTGCTGGCTGTTGTCCTGCAAGCGTGCTGCCACTTCTGCACTTGTGCATGTTGGCAAAAGGCATGCTATCGTGCGTCAGGGTACCTTCTGCGCTTCTGTGGTTGCTATGTGATGACAGCTGCAGCCCTGACCAGTTTCAACAGCTACTCAGCGCGACTGACTGACTGGTTGGCTGCTGCCGTGTGCAGGGTTCAGAGGGCAGTGGGTCTCAGGCGTGTGCAGAGGAGGCGCTGCGGGAGAACGCTATCCTCAAGCGCGCAGTGCAGATTCAGAATGCCAAGCTGCAGGAAGCCTCAGCCAAGGACCAGGAGCTTGCAGGACTGAAGCAGTTGCTAGGGCAGTACCAGGAGCGGTTGCGGCACTTGGAGCTCAGCAACTACTCACTAGCGCTGCACCTGCAGAAAGCCACAGACGACAGGTCGCAGACAGCTAACAGGCCGCCTGATGTGTTCTGAGCAGCAGCAGTGGCAGCAGCTGTAGCAGTTTGTCAGCCCTTGGCGCTGTAGGCAGGTTCTTCACACAGGTGTCGTGTAGCAGGTGTGGTGTGTAGGCGGACCTGGGACCAGGCATAGCAGCGGGATAGCTGGCGTGGCTTTATGGGTTATGTGCGTGAGGCTGACTAGGCATTGGCTTTGACAGCATCTGAAGGACTTTGCAGGACTTTGCAGGATGTGCTGCTGAGCGCAGCAGAAGAGCAGAGTAGAGAGCTTGGTGCAGGTCATCTCCCCAGCACTGCGGTGCATCGCCGTGATGTTTGAATGTCAGGTTAAGTCGCAGTGCAGGCAAGTGCAGCACTGTGACATACTCGAGTCAGCTCCGATGCGCAACCTGTGTGGCAGCCTTTTTTCGGTGCCAGCTTCTTTTCGCGCATCAAACAGCTGTTCAATGGCTTGTATACTATCTAGGCGCTGTTTAGGCAATCAGGATTCATAGATTCATAGATGTTGTGGTGGCTTCTGCCACATGAAGATGCTGGCAACTCAATCACACAGAGGGTGTGTTCTTGTCATGGTGTGCTGCTCTCTTCCAGTGCTGTAGCGGCTGCCAGCCGCAGGCTGCTTGTGTTGGTCGACTGTGTGCTGTTTGCAGTATAGCAAGGGGTAGGTCATGGCCCATGACTTTACTCAGTTGTTGGCCTAACCTGCTAGTGGTGTGTGGCGCACCAAGGTCCATCAGTGTGGCCGCCACAGTGTACCATACTTCTGTTAGTTAGGGCGTGGTAGCAGCTGGTATCACAGGCTGTTGCAGAATTGCCTTTCCAAAAAGACTCTGGCCATACACAGCAATCAAGCGAACCTGATTGTCGGAGGCCTACGGCACCGCCGCCACCAGTAAGACACGCCAAGCGTCCTTACTCCAGGAGGTGCCCAGCACCTGGACCGAAAGGCATGAACTTCCTTGAAGGGCCCTTGAGCTTTGGCAGGTGGGCAGAGCACACCAACTCGGACTCCGAGGCGAAAGTTTCGCCTGTTTTGATTATTGCTGCCTTAGCCGCTTTGCATGCTGAGCCTCACTCTGATTTGTTCAGCCATGGTGGCGGGGGCCCCATCTAGACATGTGAGTACTGCACTGTACTTTGCTGCATGATTTCTACAACCTGGCGTCTTGCAATCATTGCTGAACCCGCAGGAAAAAGTAATTCAAAAATAGGCGGTGGGTTTACAACGAACGGTAGTGGCAGCACGCGGCGTCCAGCGGTGCACAATTTGCTATCACATCTGTTTCACCAGCCGACGATTCACTGTGCTGCATGCACGTGCCTGTTTGCTGACTGTCCATTGGCGGCTGCGCTCCCCCCTGTGATTCTGCAAGAGTGCTGTGTGTCGGCCTCAGCATGCAGATCATCCTGTAATACATCAGGCGCCTTGCTGCTGTCAATACTGTAGTAACGTGCTACCCGGGCACACAGCACCCTTTGGCGCAGCTGCACCCCAACTGCACTGCAACTCCTGGAGCAGCTGCTCCTGCAGGATACCTGCTCTGCAGCAGCGGCTGCTTGCTGATCAGTGGCCAGGAAGGGAATAGACACCCAACCCAATGCTGTCGCACAGCTCTCAGTCTGCCTTGTCGCAGAGCCAGTGGCTCTCCTGCGCCTGCTGCCTTGCCACGCTCTGCTGTACTTGCTGCACTAGTGCACAGTACTGTGCGCACAGTACGGGTTTGTTCGAAGGCAGCCCTCAAAGACGACGATGTAATGCTGCCAGACTTCAGCTGAAACGGCTTTAAGTCGTTTAAACGCGTGACACGTTATGTACACCATCGACGACGATGTGGCTGCCGTGAAATGGTAGTCGTAGGATCAGGTGTCTGTGGAGCTAGCTGATGAAGCGCTTCATCAACTAGTGGATGAGTACTCATCAGCTGTTTGCAACTCCATGTGCACAGGCACTGGCAATTACAACGCAAAAGATGTCTCCAATCGTTTTTGATATCATCTGAATGCTCGCCATCGCCGATGTGCGGTTGCTGGTCAGCGCCCAGCAAACTCACGAGCCACAGTTCCACTACCAATCCTCGCTCTGCGTATCGATCTCTTTGCATACAGTTCTGGATGTACAGATGTCTTTTTTGCTGTTCTGATGCCACTCGCGCTCAGCACAGCCGCAGCAGCATCAACCACTGGAGCTCAAACCACGCACGTTGAAGTGCAGGCCACTGTTGGCACTGGTCGCTACACTGCGGCTGATCACAAATGCAGTCGCACTAGCCCAAAAGATTCAGCGTAACCTCGTGTCGCACAGCTCTGTGCATGTATTGTAGAAGTCCTGCCCGCCTCAGCAGCAGCAGCTGCAGCAGCAGCAGCAGCTGCGCCAGGCATAGCCAAGGAGAGGGGTCCACAAGAGTGCCACATGACCCCTACAGTAAATTGCACCAATAGAAACTAGTTTTTCATACATTACATATATGCTTTTAGTTTGTTCATGCGCTGTGTGCATCCTCTTCCGTCTCGGGTTTTTTTTATTTTTTATATAATTCTCCCAATACACCCCTTAAAAAGCTCCCAATACACCCCCTAAAAAAATCCTTTACAATGATGTCACAGTGATGTGCTGCCACACGGTCACCGCAGGAAGGGAAAGCTGTACCTGCTTTTTTTGGTCCTTTACCTGGGGGAGCGGAATTCTACTCAGTAGAATGGCTGGCTGTGCCAGCCAGTGGCTGGCCACACACGATTCAGATGGGCGGACCCGACTGCTGGGAGCCTGAGGCTGCCTCACCAGTAACACATGCCACACGCCACACGCCCAATACCAGGAGGTGCCCAGCACCCGGACCAACAACAGCAAGGGAGTTGCCAACCCCTACACCTCCTTGGTGTGCTACAACATGTAGGCCTCAGCTGCATGCCGCATACACCCGGCTGACTTTGTCAGCCGCCCCCGGCGTGTACCTGCTTTGCACTGCAGCGCCGCACTTGAAGCGGCTTCAAGCAACGGAGGGCCTCTGTTGTTGCAGATCTGGAGTAGTTGTAACTCTTCTTGAAGAATGCATTCTTCACCATATGGTGTTGTACATGAGTTTAACTGATGACCAGGGGTGCTGATAACTTCCGAAGTTCTAAAAGTGTGATACCGGATATCACCTGAATATTGAATGATCCAGCACTGCTGGAACCCCAGCCTTTGCAGTGACCGCCACGGTGCCACAGCTGCCGGCGGCAGCGCATATGCTATCCCAGATTGCAGTGAGCGACATGGCAATGTACAGCATCATGCTGTTGCAAACTTTGCGATGACTGAGTCACACCCAATGCTGCTACTGCTGCTGCTGCTGCTGCTGCTGCTGCTGCTGCTCAGCAATGGCTGCTCAGCAACGGCTGCTGAAAGCTGCAGGTTGCAGTCTCAGACTGTCTGAGGTGGCATGCAGTGCACAACTGCTCTGTTGAATCATATCCTGTCAGACTAGAAGGCACTGCAGGGCTCGCATCTCCAAGCCAAACTGCTAGGCAGGTGCGCATGTGGGCAAGAGGGTTGCTGAGCCTCAGTTTGTTTGTTTCTGATTTGGGTCTGTGGGTGTCTCAGGCTGAGTGGGCTCGGTGCATGCTGCTGGCGCCTGGCCACTGCCAGATTAAAGCTGCCGGAGCGGGACGTTAAACACGTGGCGCAGTGGTGATGACGGACGAACAGTGGCCGAAAGGTTGCAGGTTCGATTCTGAGCCTAAGCAGTATGTCCCTGGACTCAGGGATACAGTCGGCGAAAGCCGAAGGATGCTGCTAATGTCCTCGCGACTCTCCGCAGGACTCCGTCGATTGCTGGCTATATACACACCGGCCCTGCTAGGTATGCAGTCCACCGTATGGCGTGATTCCCACATGCTGCCTAGTAAGGGGTGTAAGGGTCTGGGTGGTCTACCTTACACCAAAAATAGAGAGAATAATCAGTCTGCTTTCCGCCTGCCCAGTGGGTGAGGCGCGGTTGCCGATGCCGTATTAGTAATACTTACTAAGGTGTGGCTTACAAGGATTGATTATTATTAGCCTGGGCGACCCAGCCCAGCTGTCACAGGCACGGTGCCTGGCGCACATGCATGCTGCCAACTGCTTTCTGAAAGCCTTCTGCCAGAAGTCACCAGCCAGTCACCTGCCAGTTGTCTTGAAGACGGTGAAGGGGGCTGGGAGACAACTGTGAGACTCTCACACTGAGTGTCAGCAGCATGGGAGCAACACATAATGCTGTGTCTGCTAGGCTGCCGGCCTGGATTACGTGAACCGTTCATGCCAATGATTGATTGTCCGGCGGGACGTTAAACACGTGGCGCAGTGGTGATGACGGACGAACAGTGGCCGAAAGGTTGCAGGTTCGATTCTGAGCCTAAGCAGTATGTCTCTGGACTCAGGGATACAGTCGGCGAAAGCCGAAGGAAGGATGCTGCTAATGTCCTCGCGACTCTCCGCAGGACTCCGTCGATTGCTGGCTATATACACACCGGCCCTGCTAGGTATGCAGTCCACCGTATGGGGTGATTCCCACATGCTGCCTAGGAAGGGGTGTAAGGGTCTGGGTGGTCTACCTTACACCGAAAATAGAGAGAATAATCAGTCTGCTTTCCGCCTCCCCAGTGGGTGAGGCGCGGTTGCCGATGCCGAAAGGTATGGCTTACAAGGATTGATTATTATTATGCCAATGATTGGCAGCACTCTAGCAGAAATATCATGCCGCAATGAGTGACACCCTACCCCTGCATGCAAGGCTGCGCATCATAATCATCATCGTCATCATCATCAACTTGATGGTGAGTTAACAAAACAAGCCATAGCATCAACGCCATGTAAGCAAGGCTGTGCATGTAAGCCAAGGCTGCGCCATGTAACTTACATACTTGCGGCAAGGCTGGTCCACATGTACATGTGGCACTCAGTGACCGTTGAACTCAGCTCAGCTGAGACACAGTGTGTCTGATGCATTCATGCGGCCGGCAACTGCTAGCCGCGACTCACGGACGGTCCCCCTGGCACTCTCTTGATGGCGGCTGCCAGCCTACAGTGTAAACTACAGCCTGTAGTGGCTTGCCAAGCGGTTTGGCATAATAAGGTCAGCTGGCAACAACCATGCGAGCAAGTGTGCTGCGGTCTCTCAGAGACGGTAGGTCCAGAGTTGATTAGCCATACTGCAGAGTATGAGGCGTGTGTCACCACGGGCAGCAGCAGCAGCAGCAGTGTTCCGATACTGCAGCACACTTGCTTGCATGGTTGTTGCCAGCTCACCTTCAAGGGCCAGGCTGGCCCGCAGTGCGGCACCGCTGTAGAATGTCAGAGGTTCCAGCGCTGAGACATGGTGCATGGCAAGGCATATGCAAGTGTACTAATTTGCAGAACAGGTGCGGTGCTTCCATGCACATGCAGCGGCTGCCACAGCCGTTCAAGTACTGCTACATTCTTTACAGCTGCGCGCCGCTGCCTTGAACATGTCTTTGTGATGTCGTAGCTGCATCAAGGTGCTGCACACGCCCAGACATACTTCTGCTTAAATAATTTTACGGTGCGATTCAGGCACTGCTGCCTGCTCGAGGCCCCAGCGGAGCGTGAAGGAGGTTGGCCTGAGTCTGTTATGTATCGGAGGTGTGGGTTGGCTCGTACTGGACATCATGAACACACCGCTCCGGCATGGGCCCAGCTTTACCATCAACAGTTCTGCATGATTTACGTATGCAAGGTCCGACTGCGTTCAGCACATCTGGCTCATAATCTCTTGGCGACCCTTTTGGTGCAGCAGCACTTGAGCGTGGTTCGTGTGCAGACAATTAAAGCACCACACACACTCAGATAGCACGCCGACATGGGGCAGCTGCAAAGCTGCCTCTCAGGACAGCAGGTGTGAGCTTGAGCGCGACATTCAGCTTGATCTTGCTAGCAAGTGCCTTGAAAGATGAACAGCTCGTACACAACAATTACTTGGATAAGTGCAGCAGTCGCATGGGCTGGCAGCGTGCTCAAACAGGCTCTGTGTCAGCAGTGGGCATTGGCAAGCCTGCACGCGTTGGCACGCATCGCCGACGCTGGTTTGTTGCATGGAACAAACTTTGGTATCGTGATGCTGTTAACTGCGACACACTCCTTGCGTGGCAGTGGTGCACAGTGAGCAGCAGCAGCACACTCGGCAGGGGACACCAGCAAGCTCAGCAACCCTTGCATATGGCGCTCACGCAGATAAGTAGCATGTATAGGGCTACAATTTATGCAGCATGCAGGGCGCTGTAGTTCTTACGTTGCACACCATGCACTGCTGTGTCTTGCGCAGGCTGCGGACGTTGATTCCAGCAGCAAGCAACACAGCAAGCCGCAACGCGTCGCAGCCGTTCCTGCAAGCCCAGCTGCATTGTCAGCAACCAAGCAGCAGCTGAGTCAAACGTTGACCCCTGCTGCCTCAAAGCAGGCCCAGCAGACGCAGCAGGACAGCGGCAAGCTTGCAGGAGCAGAGGCAGCAGCAGGGGCAGGAGTAGCGCGTGCAGGAACAGCAGCAGCAGATGGACCAGGAAAGTTTGACCCACATCAGACGCAGCCAGGACAGCTGGGTGCTCCAGTGCTGCCTGGTGCGCCACACAACCCACACTTCAATGGACCCCCACGTCCACCCTGCGAGGATGAGAGGTATGCTGGTTACCTTGTACGCACATTGAGTTGTGACAGCTGCATGGTGTTGGCTTTTGAGGCAGCAATGGGGTAGCATCTCGACGATATTGCAACAGCTGGGTGCTCCAGTGCTGCCTGGTGCGCCACACAACCCGCACTTCAACGGATCGCCACGCCCACCCTACGAGGATTAGAGGTATGCAGTTCATCTAGATCCTACATGTACCAAACTACTGTACCTACATGTACAGTAGTTTGGAAATGTACTCAAGTTGCAGCAGCAGCGCAGACGTGTGTAGTTATGGTCGTCAGGTGTGGGTGTTTTGGCAATCGTTGGTACAGGAACAGCAGTTGACGGCAGTGTGCAACAGCTGGATGCCGCTGTGCTGCCAGGTGCGCCACACACCACGCACCCTAGCAGGTCTTGAGGCCATGCACAACCCGCACAACCTGCACAACCGCAAACAAAGCATATGCTTTTGTGGTGCTTGCATGTTGCGCTGCTGCTGCGTGAATGTTGCAGGTTGGAGGTGGCTGAGCAGATCAGCGAGTTGCTGGATGCAGCACTTTAAAAGGAGCCTCACAGCTGCTCAACCGCACACCTTCCACATGCTGTTGTGCTGCTGCTGCTGCTGTTGCTGCTGCTGCTGCTGCTGCTGCGTGTGTTGCCGCAGGTTGGAGGCGGCTGAGCAGATCAGCGAGTTGCTGGATGCAGCGCCACACAAGGAGCCTCACAGCTGCTCGGCCGCACACAACCCATACGCTGCTGCTGCTGCTGCGTGTGTCGCCGCAGGTTGGAGGTGGCTGAGCAGATAAGTGAGCGAGAGATGGATGCAGCGCTGAAGAAGGAGCCTCACAGCCGCTGAACCGCACACATCCCATATGCTGCTGCTGCTGCTGCATGTATCGCCGCAGGTTGGAGGTGGCTGAGCAGATCAGTGAGGGAGAGATGGATGCAGCGCTGAAGAAGGAGCCTCACAGCCGCTGAACCGCACACATCCCATATGCTGCTGCTGCTGCTGCGTGAATGTTGCAGGTTGGAGGTGGCTGAGCAGATCAGCGAGTTGCTGGATGCAGCACCGAAGAAGGAGCCTCACAGCTGCTCAACCGCACACAACCTATGCTGCTGCTACTGCTGCTGCTGCTGCTGCTGCGTGTATTGTCGCAGGTTGGAGGTGGCTGAGCAGATCAGCGAGTTGCTGGATGCAGCGCTGAAGAAGGAACTTTGCACCAACCACAAGATGCACCACCTGCACCATGCGTCGTAACGGCCTGTACATGTGTGTGTTGCGCGCACACTTTTGCTGCTGGTGTAGGTTGGAGGTGGCTGAGCAGATCAGCGAGCTGCTTGATGCAGCGCCCAAGAAGGAGCTGGAGAACATTCTCAGCCTGGTGTGCAGCATCTTTGGCGTCGGCAATGCCCTCATTGCGCTGTTTGGAGACCGCCGCATTTACATCCTCAACACGATTGGAGGGTTCAAGGCTGGCGACTTTCCCTGGCGCTGGTCTTTCTGCGGCTGGACCATGGCCAGCGAGCAGCACAGCGTGATGGTCATCAACGACGCCCTGCAAGACGCGCGGTGAGCAGCGTTATTGTGTGTTCTATGCAGCTGCTGTAGCAAGCAGGCAGTGACGCAGAAGTGAGGCGCTAGGTGTGTGACAGCGGCAGATGTGTGCGACTGACAGCTGCAGATGTGCGTGTCCATGGCCAGCGAGCAGCACAGCGTGATGGTCATCAACGACGCCCTCCAGGACGCGCGGTGAGCAGCCTTACTATGTTATGTTATTTAACATAATGCGGAGTCCGCAGTCGTTGCAGCAGACCGTCAGTGACAGGGCACTGAGGTGCCAGGTGTGTGACAGCTGCAGATGTGGGTGTGTGTGCATGGCTGGACCATGGCCAGCGAGCAGCACAGCGTGATGGTCATCAACGACGCCCTGCAAGACGCGCGGTGAGCAGAGCACTGTGGATGCTGTGCGCAGCTGTCATGGCACGTGGATAGGTGTGTGACAGCTGCAGATGTGTGGGTGTGTGGCATGGCCAGCGAGCAGCACAGCGTGATGGTCATCAATGACACCCTGCAGGTGAGCAGCGTTATCGTGTTATGTCACTAACATAATGAGTGTTATGTCCTCAACGTAATTTGGAGTCCGATGTCGTAGCAGATTGTCAGTGACAGGGCCCTGAGGTGCAAGGTGCGTGACAGCTGCAGACGTGTGCGGCGTGTGTGCGTGTGAGCAGAGCACTGTTGATGCTGTGCGCAGCTGTCATGGCACAGGGTGCTGAACAGAGAGAAGAAGTTTCACGTATGCCGTTCCCCAACTTGGATGGCATGCGTGCTGAGGCTCTAATTGACATGCCGCTGGGGCTCCAGCCGTTGTTGTGCACCACAGGCTGCTGAGTGACCTGTTGCCAGGTGACGCAGCCACGACATCAGCCAAGCTTCTGTGCATCACATTGTGATTCGGGGGTATCTCGCAGGTCATCTATGTATGTTCGGGCACTCGACACATTCCCAAGCACCTCATCCATCAGCCTCTTTTCCAAAGGCTGATGGATGAGGTGCTTGGGAATGTGCTAAGTGAAGGGGCCATGTCTGCCCCATGTACGTTCCAGTACCTGATGGATGGGGTGCTTGACAATGTCACGGTGCCAAATGTTTGCTGAACCATCTACAGATGACTTGCGGGAGTGTTCAGTGCTGCTGCTGCTGCTGGTGCTGCCTTTACTGCAGCTTCCACGACAATTTGTATGTGCAGGAAATTGGTGTGCGCTTCTACTGCGGTGCATCGCTGGTGCTCAGTGCTTCTGCTGCTGCTGCTGCTTTTTGTCTGCAGCTTCCATGACAACAAGTATGTGCAGGAGATCAGCGTGCGCTTCTATTGCGGTGCATCGCTGGTGCTCAGTGCTTCTGCTGCTGCTGCTGCTGCTGCTGCTGCTTTTTGTCTGCAGCTTCCACGACAACAAGTATGTGCAGGAGATTGGCGTGCGCTTCTACTGCGGTGCACCGCTGGTGTCAAGCAGCGGTCACCGCCTGGGAACACTGTGAGTGGTTTGGCTGAAAGGCATTCGTGCTTCTGCATCTCTCATGCAACACATCTGCTGCAGGCAGGGATGGCGTATGCTGCTTTGCCGCGGTGTGCCTTACAGCATGGTCACCTGCCGTTGTTGAGTTTGTCAGGATGAGGCATGGGATCCAAGCTTTCAACATGCCGCATAGAGCTTTACACGCCGGGTGTCCACTGAAGACGGGGGTTGCTGCAACACTCACATCTTGACGTTCATACGCTGTGCGGCTTGGCTGCTTATTGCTGCTGCTGCTGCTGCTGCTGCTAGTGCTGGCCCTTGTAGTTGCTTTGCTGATATGAGGCTACACTTGCTATGCGGCTTGACGTCTTATTGCTGCTGCCGCCGCTGCTGCTGCTGCTGATGCTGCCATGCAGGTGCTTTGCTGACTCGGAGCCGCGTGTGTTTGACACCAGCTCGCTGCAGATCCTGGTCAATTTCGCAGAGCTGGTGAGTCCTCTGTTGACACGTGGTCACAAAGGTGTTGGACATGTTTGCTTTAAGTTTTCTTCAAGAGCTTGCGTGTAGGGTGGCTGACACCGGCTCGCTGCAGATCCTGGTCAGCTTTGCTGAGCTGGTGAGTTTGTTTGCTCCGTGTCTCAGCTGTGTTACACAAGTTACATCATGTTGTGAGAACTGATGTTGGAACGTGCTTGCTGCTTGAAGGGTGGCTGACACCAGCTCGCTGCAGATCCTGGTCAACTCTGCTGAGCTGGTGAGTCTGTTTGTGATGTTGTCACAATGATGTTGGGCACGCTTGATTCGACATGCGTGCTGCTTGAAGGATCGTTGACACCACAGCTCACTGCAGATCCTGGTCAACTTTGCAACGCTGGTGAGTTTGGTTGCTCCGTGTTTCAGCTGCGATTACACAAGTTACATCATGTTATGATAAGTTACATCATGTTATGATAATATGTTGGAACATGCTTGCTGCGTCAAGGGTGGCTGACACCAGCTCGTCGCAGATCCTGGTCAACGTTGCTGAGCTGGTGAGTCTGGTGGATTGGCGTCATCCGCTGTACTTTGTTTCATTGTTTCACAGTGTTGTGACAATCGGTGATGAACATGCTTGCTTGAAGGGTGGCTGACACCAGCTTGCTGCAGATCTTGGTCAACTTTGCAGAGCTGGTGAGTCCTCTGTTGCTGCTACTGCTGTGTGGTGCTGGTGTTCTGAGCATGGCACTGGTGGGCTGGCTGTGTGTTTGACACCAGCTCTGTCTGCAGATTCTGCGCATATGGTAAGCTTGCTGTATATGATCCTGCAGGCGCAACACTCACTGCTTGCTGCTTGATTTTGTCCACTGCAGGTCAAATGTGAGCCTGGACTTGTGGGTCCAGTAACCATCTCAGATGGTATGAGCCACCCCAATTGACCACATGTATTGCACACTGCAATATTGCCCGCTGCAGGTTGCCCGCTGCAGGTCACCCGCGGGCTTGAAAAGGACATTGCGCTTGCAAGTTTGCTGCATAAGATCCTGCAGGCGCTTTTCACACTGCTTGTTGCTGCCAGTCGCAAACCTTCGGGTAAAATGTAGCCCTCTGCCCTCCTAAAAGGGATTTCCGGCTTGTGAACCGCATATTAATTCTTACTGCCCACTGCAGTTACTGCCCACTGCAGGTCACCCGTAAGCTTGAAAAGGACATTGCGCCTGCAAGCTTGCTGCAAATGACCCTGCAGGCGCATCACTCACTGCTTGCTGCTGCTAGTTGCAAACTCTTCCCTCAAAACGAGCCTTAAAACTAGCCCGCCTAAACAGACTTTCGTTTTCAAAGACTTGCGTATCCATTCGTACTGCCCACTGCAGGTCACCCGGGAGCTTGAAAAGGACATTGCGCTGGCAAGCTTGCTGTATATGATCCTGCAGGCACATCGCTCACTGCTGGCTGCTGCTAGTCGCAACCCTTCAAATAAAAATGAGGCTTAAAACTAGCCCGCCTGAGCAGAAATCTCCGGCTGCGACACTTATGTATTGCGTATCCAATCGTACCGCCTGCTGCAGGTCACGCGCGAGCTTGAAGGACATTGCGCTGCCAAGCTTGCTGCATATGATCCTGCAAGCGCCTCTTCCACTGCTTGCTGCTTGCTTGCTTCGGCGACTGCAGGTCACCCGTGAGCTTGAAAAGGACATTGCGCTGGCCAAGCAGCAGCTGGCACAGGCCAGCAACAGCAAGGTGGAGCGCGCACAGCAGTACAAGCTCATGCTGCGAACGCTGGAGTGCGTGACCAGGTGGGGGCCAATAATTGTGGTTGCATTCAATTTGTTGAGCTGGCATGCTGCATGAAGGCGCACCGTGTGGGAGGGTGTTGTGGAAGGCAGGGCCGCAAGGATGGCTGTGTCGGGTGCTGCATGTTCATCAACACTCACAGAGGGAGATTATTAGTTAGGGCTGGGGGCGTTGTTGGCCAGCAACAGCAAGGTGGAGCGCGCACAGCAGTACAAGCTCATGCTGCGAACGCTGGACTGTGTGACAAGGTTGGCGTCTGTTGATTGTGGTTGGATCCAAATTGTGCTGCCGGCATGCTGCATGTAGGCGCAGCATGGCGTGTGGGAGGGTGTTGTGGAAGGCAGGGCCGGACCGATGTTCGTCGGGTATGAGAGCTGCTTGTATGTGAACACGCACAGAGTGAGTAGTTCAAAGTGGGGAGGGGGTGTTGGCCAGCAACAGCAAGGTGGAGCGCGCGCAGCAGTACAAGCTCATACTGCGTACGCTGGACTGCGTCACAAGGTGGGCGTCCGTTGAATGTGATTGGATTTGATTTGTGGAGCCAGCACGCTGCATGTAGGTGCATTGTGTGGCAGGGTGTTGTGGAAAGCAGGGCCGCAAGGATGCGTGCGCCGGGGCTGAGAGCTGCATGTTTATCAACACACACAGAGGGAGATTGTCATCTTGGGGTGTGTGTGTGGGGGGGGGGTGTTGGCCAGCAACAGCAAGGTGGAGTGCGCGCAGCAGTGCAAGCTCATGCTGCGGACACTGGACTGCGTCACAAGGTGGGCGTCTGTTGATTGTGATCGGGGCCGACACGCTGCAGTTTTTCCAAGTCTGAGAGCTGCATGTGCATAACACACACCACACAGAGGGAGATTACCAGTCTCCGGGGGTGGGGGGTGGGGGTGTTGGCCAGCAACAGCAAGGTGGAGCGCGCGCAGCAGTACAAGCTCATGCTGCAAACGCTGGACTGTGTGACAAGGTTGGCGCACTTTGGGCAGTTAGGTGTTGTAATCGTTTGCGTGCGGCAGGGCAGGGTGCAGGATGACGTGTCATATGTTTGGACGTCTACGGTGGTCGTTCAAATCAGCTGCTCACTGCTGATGATGCTTCTCCTGCCTTCATTCATCCAATCAATCTATCATTCATTCATTCAATCAATCAATCACTGACTCACTGACTCACTCACCCATTCACCCACGCACTCGAGCAACCATCAATACCCGCCTTGCAGTGCTATGTGCTGCTGGTTGACAACTCCAAGCCAGATTGAGTGTTGCAGCAGTGTAGTTCCATCATGGTTGACAACTCCAAGCCAGATTGAGTGTTGCAGCAGTGTAGTTCCATCATAAGCTCACTCAGTATGCCAGCTCTCTAGTTGTCAGACGCCAGTATCATAACATACGCGGGTATCAGTGCGAAACAATACACCATGCGTAGCTCAAATATTCATCCATTCATTTATTCGTTCATTTCTTCATTCCCCCCATGCAGTGCTGTGCTGCTGGTCGACACCTCCAAGCCAGACTGGCCGATCGTACACTCCAACAGCGGCTGGCAACGGCTGGTAGATCGGTGCGCGAGCCTCAACTGCAGCAGCGGCTTCGGCACAACGTGCAGCAGCGGCACCCGCAGCAGCTTCGACAGCAACAGCAGCAGCAGCAGGCAGGGCGGGGGAATGCCCCCAGGCAGCAGGCACGAAGGGGAGTGGCAGAGCTCCCATACGGCCGGCAAGACGGCCGCGGCTGCAGCAGCAGTAGCGGCGGCGGCTGGTGACTCGCCGGGTGCTGCTGCTGCTGATGCTGCTGGCGGGGATAGGGATAGGGATAGGGATAGGCTTGAGGGGTTCTGCTGTGGGGTGCCTCCTGGGACTCTGCAGCAGATAGGGGAGGAGGGCGGTAAAAATCACAATGGTGATGATGGTGCTGCTGCTGGGGGCAAGGCTGGTAATGCTGCTGGCAACAGCAGCAGCAGCAGCAGTGATTTGATCGGCAGGTCCCTGTGGAGCCTGGTTGACGACCAAGTGCTTTCGCAGCTCGGCAGCCACAAGAGCAGCAGCAGCGGCAGCAGCGTTGCTGGCAGCAGCGGCGGCAGTTCGCCCATCGGCAGCGGCAGCAGCAGTTTGATCGGCGTCGGCAGCAGCAGCGGCTGGTGTCCTGGCGATCAGATTGTGGAGCAGGTTCGCGGCAGGCAGAGCTTCACGCTACGGGGTGTGAAGTTGGCTGCGAACTTTGGGGGAGCTTCTGCACAGCTGTCGTTCAGGTGAGCTTGGACATGGGGTGGTGTTCTACGCTGTGCTGAGTATGTTTGGTTAGCAGTTGGTCGAATGCGGCATGGGGGCCCAAATGGTCTCTGTGGGTAAGTTTCGGCATATGGCCATGGCACGTGCACAGCCGCCTTCCTCACTCCACGCAATACGCCCCCACAACCTCAGATGAGAATTGAAAAAACAAGTGCTGCCAGCAGTGTCAGTGACGGCAAACAGTGCAGAAAGTTTGTAGGGCCAGCCACACACTCGGTGCACTATGAGCGGGCTGAGCCCACATGCCCAGTGCAGCACCGAGGTGCTGCACTAGGCTTGGGCAGAGAAAAGGATGGTGAGAGGAGTGTAAGGATGTCAAGCAGAATCAGCAAACCGCATTGCAGCGGCATCCCAACATCTGATCAGCATACCCAACACCCGCAAACCAACGGGCATAGTAAAAGAAACAAAAGCAGAGCACCCCCGAGCAGGGCGTCAAGCACAATTCCACAAACATGCACCCCTACTGAGCTTTAGAGCCTGGAGGGGATGGTAGGGGGTGTGAAGACCATACGTCACGCACACCCCCTCCCTCAACGTACGCGGATGTTAAGTGTAACACATCTCGCGTAGACACTCACTCACTCACTCACTCCACAAACATGCTGCACCACCACCAGCTGTATGGCCATAGCAGGGATGACTGAGCACGCAGAACACGCGCTGCCACAACCAGCCGTGCAATGCATTGCCTTTGCATAGAAAAGGGGATCCAGGCAAAAGGCGGTCAAACAACAATCTATGCCAGCCCAGCTCAAAGAGATGTAAAGGTGCAACAACACGCTGCCCAAACGCACTGTACACCTCAACACGCTGACACAGGCGTGCCGACAGCCCGCTTCCACAGAAGACTGCCCAGAAGTAAAAGAGCTGCCTAGTGTCCTGCCCGCTGTCTAACAAGCAGCTGGCCTATGCGCAGGCATACCAACTGCCAAACAGTCATCATTGTGCCAGACACCAGCATTACTGCTGGTGGCTCATATCCAGCATGAAAGCGCTGTTGTAGCTGCATGCCCATCTGCATGCAGTACTCCTGCCAACAGAGTTGCTGCTGCTGCTGCTGCTAGTCAAAGGAAGTACCGCTTCAGCTGCTGCCACTAGCTTCAGCAAGCTGAAAACCATACTACTAACGCTGCAAACGCCAGAAATGACTGCACGCCATGTACAGGCGCCTTCCAGACGAGGGCCATGGTCCTTTTCGCTGCTCCGACACCCATCCATCCAGGCGCAGGGCTGGCGGGAAGGCCCCGCGAGGAAACCCACAATATTCCAGTCATTTGATTGAGAGCAGCGAACGTGGTACGGGGGGTGCCTTCAAGAAGGCACCAACGGCTGAGCACGTCTGACTGCTGCTGCTCGCTTGGCACTGGCTCCAGGTGCTGTACGCTGCCCAAACACAGCCAAACAGGCCTAAAGCTAGCCAAACACGCTGCGACTAGTCTTCCATGCTGCCGCTTGCGACTCGCGGGCCAGCCAAAGGCCAGGTGGGCAAAGCGAATCGGGGCAGTTTACCGTCCATGCCCGGGACAGTTCAGTCTAGATAGATGGAGGGGTTACATGGTGTGTTCATGCGGCATACGCCACCACAGACACCTGGTAAAATAGGGTTCAGCATAGAGCTCAGGACGGGCCGGCCCTCGAAGAGGCCCAACCCCTCCCCCATGTCCTCATGTGTGTAAGTTTTGATGCATGCACAGCCGCATTCCTTACTCCACGCAATACTCCCCCAATCTACCTCCAGATGGAGAATTGAAAAGGATCTAAACAAGTGCTGCCATCAGTGTCAGGGACGGCAAGCCGTGCAGAAAGAGCACAGTACTGTGTCAGCACTAGTGCCCGGCCACTATGGGCCACTATGCACTTTCTGCACAACGAGCAGGCTGAGCTCACAAATCACTGTTCCACCCAAAGGCAGACATGATTTACGCTGAAATATGGGTGTAATCAGTTGGACAACCAAAGCAACGTTCAGTCGGGTTGAAGAAGAAGAGGGGTTACAGGGTGTGTTCAAGCGGCTACGCCGCAACGGACACCAGCTAGAAAAAGGATGCTGCGAACAGCTCAGCTCAGACTGTCACTCAAAAGGAGGCTGAACCCCAGAAAAACCGCCCCTGTGTGAGAGGCATGACATTTGGTGTGCAAGCACAACCGTCTTTCTCATCACACGCAATGTTGGTGTATCAGAGGGTATCTGATCATGAAAGCAGTAGTCTAAGCAGTGTCAGTGACAGCAATCTATACATTTTGCAGTAAAGGCGGCGGGCTGAGCTCGGGCGTCTAACACTAGCTCAAGAAAAGCAGGTCGGACTCAAGGCAGCTGATGGAATATGCAAGCAGAGGGCCGACCAGCTGCTGAGGGTGTGACATCTCTGCATTCCAGCAGTTATGCAGTGACCCACAACATCCACCCAAAAAAAGGACTGGCCGCCTCTGGCGGAGATGGTTGTTGAGCATGAATAAAAGCAAGCAAATACATGCTTCAGTCAGAGAGAGAGAGAGAGAGAGGTCTGTTACAGGGGTGGGCAAGCTATCGCCCTAGAGCGAGTCACTTGCCCCTCTTTCAGCTCACATATCATGAGAACTCGATAGCAAGCCACAAGATGCAACCAAAGTAAAACTCCAGAGGCATCTTGCAGCCCCTACCTCCCCATAAACCAACAAGTACATGCAGTGCAGCATGTGCGAAGTGCAGCCCGAAAAGCAGCAGGGTGCTCAAAGCACAGGGCACAAAACGCACAGGGGAAGGCAGGCATGGTCCAACAGCAAGCGGGATGCACAATGGTGCTGCTTACCATAGGTGTTTGGCATGATTGCACCAAGGCACCGCTGTACACACCAGACTGCAGCAAGCAGGAGCACGCGGGACCGACAGGAGACATTGCATGCGGCATGCAAACTAAGGTGCTACTGCTTCTGCAACCCTCATGGCTGGCAAGCATAGCAGCACGCATTGCGACACACAGAGCTGAAAAATCAAGCACAGTGACACACGACATGCAACATGGCCTTGCCAGAAAGTGGAAACCGGACAACTACGGACAGCACAGCATGTAAAAGCAGGAAGGTCAACCAGAGCGGGGCGCCAGTACAATGCGCAGTCGGGTTCGAAACCCCTACCTCAAAAATTGGCATTTGTATATGGCAGCCTTGTCGTTATTGGCATCAATTCCTGATCTCCCAGGATCGGATGGCCGAGCGGTCTAAGGCGCACGGTTCAGGTCCGTGTCCGAAAGGGCGTGGGTTCGAACCCCACTCCGGTCAACGGATACGCCAGATAAATCTGGCTCCACCTGGAATTTGTTTTGGCTGGAATGTGTGCTGGCTTGGGATGGCAGTTATCTGTTGGCCAGCATGTGATTACAGTGCAGCTGACTGAACTTACTGTGGCAACAGCCACAAAACTACAACATCTGTCTGCGCATGATGCCATTCAACCCCGTCACAATGCATTTTTGCAGAGCATAAGAAGGTTGGATGGTTATCAGCAGCATATTTATCTGCCTCCTGTTACATCGGTGTTGCACAGATGGTGGAATCTGCGTGTTGCAAACATGTACAAGGATGCAGCTTGGAGATTGACTTTAAATGCATTTCCTACTGCTCAACGTATGGGACTACACACCCCTTGTGTTGTCTGTGGTGCGCTCAGTCCTGGTGTTGAGCATCATTTTTGGTCATGTCCTGTGGCTGTAGCTGTGAGGCGTGAGATCGAAAGCCAGCTTTTGATCTTTGGTTTGTTACCTGCTGGTTCCCGTATCCCATGTTCTGCTATATGGCTTGCACGTCCACCACACAGACGGTTGCACCGCCTAGTGTGGGACATGGTTTGCCTAGCTTCAGTGCATGCTTTTGAACAAGGCCGTAGGACAGCATGGGCTGTATCCTCCCACCTCAATGTGCCAGACATGATTGAAACAGTAGCAATATGTGCTGCAAAAGCCTCATTTTGGGAGGCTTTGACTGATTTTGCAGTTACCATTAAAATACCAAACACAGCACGTACCTTGTTACTAACGCTACAACCATTCATGTCATGGCATGTTGTTTTGATTTCAGGAAATGGTATGCGTGTCGTACGGCGTTGACTGACCTTCAATATCAGATAACATGCTGCAGCTGCAGCCGATATCCTGTGTGTCATGACCATACATGCTTTCTATCTGTATATGGCTCTGCAGTTATCAACACTAGTTGAATGCTACTGCCAGAACCGGCTGCCTTTAGAGGTTGGGCGTTGCTTGTACAGGCAGCAGCATACTGTTTTTGAGCCTCTGAAATCCTGTTTACCAGGTCTTCGTTTGCGCCGTAGGCGCCTGAGCAGACCAATGTAACCTCATCAATTCCGAAAAAAAAATTGTTTTGACCATACATGCTTTCTATCTGTATATGGCTCTGCAGTTATCAACACTAGTTGAATGCTACTGCCAGAACCGGCTGCCTTTAGAGGTTGGGCGTTGCTTGTACAGGCAGCAGCATACTGTTTTTTGAGCCTCTGAAATCCTGTTTACCAGGTCTTCGTTTGCGCCGTAGGCGCCTGAGCAGACCAATGTAACCTCATCAATTCAAAAAAAAAAAATTGTTTTGATTTCAGGAAATGGCATGCGTGTCATACGGCGTTGACTGACCTTCAATATCAGATAACATGCTGCAGCTGCAGCCGAGATCCTGTGTGCCATGACCATACATGCTTTCTATCTGTATATGGCTCTGCAGTTATCAACACTAGTTGAATGCTACTGCCAGAACCGGCTGCCTTTAGAGGTTGGGCGTTGCTTGTATAGGCAGCAGCATACTGTTTTTTGAGCCTCTGAAATCCTGTTCCGGTGCCGTAGGCGACAATGTAACCTCATCATATTAAAAAAATTGTTTTGCTTGCGGCATACGGTGAATGGCTTTAAGTCATTTTTTTTCAAATATTGAGGCAGAGTGCCCTCGCTATTTATTGGACAGGCAT
>CADDIJ020002941.1:0-33965 GCA_902809745.2 Tetradesmus lagerheimii
TGAAGGTCTTGACCTGCAGCAGTTTAGGCATGTGCAGCAGCAGGGGTTTAGCTGGTGCAGCAGCAGGGTTGAAATGACCCATGATTGGTGCGGTAGTCGGTCTCAACGCGCACGTTGCTGCCCTCCAGCAGCGACTTGAAGGTCTTGACCTGCAGCAGTTTAGGCATGTGCAGCAGCAGGGGTTTAGCTGGTGCAGCAGCAGGGTTGAAATGACCCATGATTGGTGCGGTAGTCGGTCTCAACGCGCACGTTGCTGCCCTCCAGCAGCGACTTGAAGGTCTTGACCTGCAGCAGTTTAGGCATGTGCAGCAGCAGGGGTTTAGCTGGTGCAGCAGCAGGGTTGAAATGACCCATGATTGGTGCGGTAGTCGGTCTCAACGCGCACGTTGCTGCCCTCCAGCAGCGACTTGAAGGTCTTGACCTGCAGCAGTTTAGGCATGTGCAGCAGCAGAGGTTTAGCCAGCACAGCTCCCAGTGGTTGTACTTCCAGCCAGGAATGTAGTTGGTGCGGTAGTCTGTCTCAACACGCACGTTGCCGCCCTGCAGCAGCGACTTGAACGTCTTGACCTGCAAAAATGTAGGATGTGCAGCAACCATGCTTGATTGGTTATGGTCGTTCTTGGACACCCACATGCACATTGCTGCCCTCCAGCAGTGATATGGATGTTTTGACCTGCAGGGACCTGTAGGCATGTGCAAGCAGCAGAGGTTTAGCCAGCACAGCTCCCAGTGGTTGTACTTCCAGCCAGGAATGTAGTTGGTGCGGTAGTCTGTCTCAACACGCACGTTGCTGCCCTGCAGCAGCGACTTGAACGTCTTGACCTGCAAAAACATAGGATGTGCAGCAACCATGCTTGATTGGTTATGGTCGTTCTTGGACACCCACATGCACATTGCTGCCCTCCAGCAGTGATATGGATGTTTTGACCTGCAGGGTTTAGGCATGTGCAAGCAGCAGAGGTTTAGCCAGCACAGCTCCCAGTGGTTGTACTTCCAGCCAGGAATGTAGTTGGTGCGGTAGTCTGTCTCAACACGCACGTTGCTGCCCTGCAGCAGCGACTTGAACGTCTTGACCTGCAAAAACATAGGATGTGCAGCAACCATGCTTGATTGGTTATGGTCGTTCTTGGACACCCACATGCACATTGCTGCCCTCCAGCAGTGATATGGATGTTTTGACCTGCAGGGTTTAGGCATGTGCAAGCAGCAGAGGTTTAGCAAGCACAGCTCCCAGTGGTTGTACTTCCAGCCAGGCGTGTAGTTAGTGTGGTAGTCTGTCTCAACGCGCACGTTGCTGCCTCCAGCAGCGACTTGAACGTCTTGACCTGCAGGGGTTCGTGTAGCAAGTGCAGCAGCAGGGTTTGAGGAACCAGCATTGGTGCAGCAGTCCGTCTCACATTGCAGCCCTCCAGCAGTGACTTGAACGTCTTCACCTGCAGGGGTTTAGGCATGCGAGGCAGCAGGGGTTTAGCTAGTGCAGCAGCAGGGTTGAAATGAACCACCAATGGTGCAGTAGTCCGTCTCAACGCGCACGTTGCTGCCCTCCAGCAGCGACTTGAAGGTCTTGACCTGCAGGGGTTTAGGCATGTAAGGCAGGCAACAGGGGTTTAGCTAGTGCAGCAGCAGGGTTTAAATGAAGCATGATTGGTGCAGTAGTCAGTCTCAACACGCACGTTGCTGCCCTCCAGCAGTGACTTGAACGTCTTGACCTGCAACGGTTTAGGCATGTGAGGCAATAGGGGTTTAGCTAGTGCAGCAGCAGGGTTCTGCAGCATCATGTTTGCTTCCATAGTCAGGTTCAAACCACGTCAAACCGCTGCCGCCGAGCATGTTCTTTGCGGACCATACATACCATCTTACCTGCTTGAACATGGTCGCCACCGTGTCCTGCCCGCAGCTGCTCTTGGGGATGGGGATGTGATCACGTGATCACCTGCTTGGGCCCCACACCCGGAGGCAGCACCAGAACCCCCCATGACTTGCAGTCTACCCCAGCTGCTGTTCGCATGCGTCCAACCCCCATGACAGCTTCAGCAGCTGAGCAAACTTATCAACGTGTTGTTTTATTCAAATCACCCAAGAATGCCAGCTAAACAACCAACTCAGTGAGCCTCACCTGCTCAAACATGGCTGCCACCACGTCCTGCCCGCTGCTGCTCTTTGGGATGGGGATGATCACCACCTGCTTGGGAGCCACGCGAGGGGGCAGCACCAGACCCCCCCCATGACTTGCAACGAACCCCAGCTGCTGCTCGCATGCGCCCAGCACCCAAGACAGCTTCCCCAGCTCAGCAAACTTGTCAACGTGTTGTGTTGGTTACATCACCAAAAGTGACAAGAACCCCAGTCAGCCCCACCTGCTCAAACATCGCTGCCACAACCACCTGCCCGCTGCTGCTCTTGGGGATGGGAATGATCACCTGTTAGGCCCCACACCCGGTGGCAGCACCAGTTCCCCCTGACTTGTAACCCACCCCAGCTGCTGCGCACACGTATCCAGCACCCATGACAGTTTCCCCAGCTAGGTCAACTTGTTGACGTGTTGTGGTGGTTACATCACCCAAACTGACAGCTGAAAAACCCCAGTAAGCCCTCAGCGAGGCTGCCGCACCTGCTCAAACATTGCTGCCACCATGTCCTGCCCGCTGCTGCTCTTTGGGATGGGGATGATCACCACCTGCTTGGGAGCCACACGAGGAGGCAGCACCAGCCCCTTGTCGTCACCGTGTGTCATGATCATCACACCCAAGCTGCGGGTGGTGAGGCCCCAGCTGTTCTGCCAGGCGTGAGACTTGCCGTGATCCTCAGTCTCAAACTGCACACAGTCAGGTAAGGCAGGGAAACGGCAGTTGGCTGATGGTTTAGTTGGAGCAGCAGAGAGGTACATACAATTCATGCAGCTCTGCCAGGCATGAGACTTGCCGTGGTGCTCAGTCTCAACTGCACGTTCGCGAATGACAGAAAGCGGCAGTTGGCTTAGTGTCAGCAAGCGCAATGGTGACGCCCCAGCTGTTCTGACAGGCGTGAGACTTGCCGCGATCTTCAGTCCTCAACTGCACACAGTCAGGTGAGGCAGGATAGAGCAACAGACGGCAGATGGCTTAGTTGGAGCAGCAAAGAGTTTACATACGATTCATACAGTTCAGCAGGTGTGAGACTTGCCGTGGCCTTCAGTCTCAAACTGCACAGTCACACATGACAGGAAAAGGCGGCAGTTGGCTTGGTGTTAGCAGTTCAACAGCAAACCTCAGGACTTTGAGGTGTCTGCAGCCAAACACGTGTTCCTGCATGAACGACACAGCTGTATGTTCATGTGATAACACGTTACACCTGTTATACACGTATCCAGACCTGTAGAGGACTTTACATCAACCTCACAGTGTCACTGCTCACCTCGATGCCGAACATCTTGCTGAAGTTCTGGCCCAGGCAGTGGCTGGTGGCGCCCTGCACGCCACGCCCGTTTTCAGGGATGAACGCCTGAGGGAACAGCAGCAGCAGCAGACGCAAGAGCAGTCATGCGGTGCGTCAGCAGTATAGTAGCAAATCACAACAAATGTGAAGCAGTCCATGGATCAGAGCATCAGACATGGTCACGCACACAACTCCTTCTGCAGCTGTCTACTGCATGTGGGAGCTCTGCTCACAGTGTATGCTCTGCTCACACTCTCACCTCCACTGTGGTGGTGTACAGCGCCCCCGCAATCGTCGTCATGTCAAACGCTACAGCCGTCTAAACGGTACGGTACGCCACATGTCTTCCTGATGCTTGGCTCTTGCCTGCTGTTAGCAGCATGGTATGCTGCACTGGCCACGTCTAGCATCACTGCTTGCATCATACCCTGCTGCATCACATAACTCTGACTGAGTCTGCCTTGTGGCCTGTGACCTGCTCACCTCCACTGTGGTGGTGTACAGCACTCCCGCAAACTTCCTTGTCACTCTTCTGGCCCTACACTCCTCTAGCGTTGCACCCTCTTGCTATAACATGTGTGACTGCTTGATTGACTGCATGTGGGAGCTCTGCTCACTCACCTCTACTGTGGTGGTGTACAGCGCTCCTGCAAACTTCTCCTTGTCACTCTTCTGGCCCTGCGTCACGGGCACTGCCAGCAGCTCCTGGTACACACCTGCAGAGAGACAAACACAAACATGGATCTCAATCGACGTGTTACGAAGCCGTTAGATGGCAATGTTGTCGCCCTGCGTCACGGGGACTGCCAGCAGCTCCCGGTGGACACCTGCGGAGTGAGAAACACAAACACGGATCTCAATCAACGTGTTACGAAGCCGTTAGATGGCAATATTGTGGCCCTGCATCATGGGTACTGCCAGCAGCTCCTGGTACACACCTGCAGAAAGAGAAACTCGAACATGAACTAACGTGTTACAAAGCCACTTGGACGGCATGTTTGTTGCCCTGCATGACAGGCAGTTCCTGGTGCACACCTGCAGGGGCAGAGTCAGAAAGGAGTGAAAATCATGTTGCACGGCTGTTACTGATAGGCTTCTGGCACTGCGTGACGGGCACTGCCAGCAGCGCCTGGTACACACTTGCAGAGTGACAAACGCAAACACTGCATGATGTGTTACAAAGCTGGTATGTACGCGACACGTTTGTTGCCCTGCGTGACAGGCAGCTCCTGGCAGACGGGAACAGAAAGGCCCACTGCAACGCCACCGACATGCGTAGAAGTCCAGGATTCAGGATTACAACTAACCCAGCATCCAGGATCGCAACTGACCTGCGTAGAAGTCCAGGATCTGGCGCACTTCTGTGTCTGCCTCAGCCTGCGTTGCGAACGCGGTGTGGCCCTCCTGCCACAGGAACTCGCGGCTGCGGATGAAGGGCGTGGGGTACTTGAACTCCCCGTGTGATTTTTTCTTATTAGTAAACAGCTGCTGAGCAAAACCCCACGGCACGACCCACCTGCGTACAAGTTGAGGATCTTTCCTGCACAAACAACCGCTAGGCAAATGTCCCTCGACAGCTCCCACCTGCGTAGAAGTCCAGGATCTGGCGCACTGCTGTGTCTGCCTCAGCCTGCGTGGCGAAGGCAGTGTGCCCCTCCTGCCAGCGGCATTCGCGGCTGCAGATGAAAGGTGTGGGGTACTTCAACTCCTAGTTCCCTGTGGGATCCTTTGTACATATAACGACTGCTAGGCAAACCCCCACCACATGACCCACATGCGTGAAACCCCAGGATCCTTCTGCGCAACTCGACCGCTAGCCCCCCTCCCCCCCACACACACCAAGCACCCACCTGCGTAGAAGTCCAGGATCTGGCGCACTTCTGTGTCTGCCTCAGCCTGCGTGGCGAATGCGGTGTGCCCCTCCTGCCAGAGGAACTCGCGGCTGCGGATGAATGGCGTGGGGTACTTGAACTCCCATCGCACCACGTTGGTCCACTGGTTGAGGCGCAGCGGCAGGTCGCGGTGCGAGCGGATCCACTGCGCATAGTATGGGTACATCACCTGCATTGATAGCGGGTACAACAGCAGAGCATATTGTCATACAGTGAACGTAATATTCTGAAGCACGTTGGTCCACTGGTTGAGGCGCAGCGGCAGGTCGCGGTGCGAGCGGATCCACTGCGCATAGTATGGGTACATCACCTGCAGTTTATGGTGGGTACAACAGCAGAGCATATACAGTAACCTGTATGTTCTGAACAACGGCGTAGATGTGTGTCTGAACTGGCAAGTTGCGGTGCGAGCGGACCCACTGCTCATAGTAGGGGTACATTGCCTGCAGTTTGAAAGCGGGTACAACAGCAGAGCATACACAGTAATCTGTACGTTCTGAACCACGGCGTAGATGTGTATCTAAACTGGCAAGCTGCGATACGAGCTGGTCCACTGCGCGTAGTAGGGGTACATCATTTGCAATTTGTAGCAGCATCAGCATGTCAGCGATGGAGGTGCCATGCATGCGGCAATTTTCAAAGTAAGAGGACTGAGATGGAATGTGTGACGGCGATCTGGGATGGGGAAGCACGTTGCCACACCGCACGCGTTCAGCCTTGCACAATACAGCAGCGAAGAAAAAGAAGAGAAGCAAGCAACCTGCCAGTGGGGCCATCTGCCAGAGTGCTGAACGGCATGCCTAGCACCAGGCTAAGCTATAGGCTGCTAAGCATAACTGGATTGAATGCTGCGCTGCGCTGCAGTTGCAGCTGCTCAGCGAGTGCGCGAATAGACTTCCCATGCGCTCTCCAGCGCCTGAGTTCACTGCCAAGATATATCCGTGTGTCAACAAGGGCTCAAGCTGCTCACCGTCTCACTGGTTGGCCTGATAGCGATGGGCTTGTCCATCTCACTGGTGCCAGCACGCGTCACCCACGCCACCTGCAGCGGCAGCAACAGCAGCAGCAACAGCAGCAGCAGGTAAACAGCTGTTGGCATATGACCGATCTACTGTGAGCAATGGGCTTGTCCATCTCGCTGGTGCCAGCACGCGTCAGACACGCCACACAAAGCAGCAGCAGCAGCAGCAGGTGAACAGCTGTTGGCATATGCCCATCTCACTGTGCCAGCACAGATTACCCACGCCACACGAAGCAGCAACCGCCGCCGCAGCAGCAGCGAAGCAACAGTCGTTGATATATGTCTGTTGAGCTGCAAGCAAGCCACTCAATCTACTGAACTGCAGGTCGCTTGTCAAAACAGCCGGCATGCAACGGGCGCATGTGACAGCATCTGCCATCATCAGATTCTGCATGTGATGTGCCATTGCCCACGCTGTCCGATGCACCAGCGTCGAAGCTCTGCATAACAATCTTCAGGCCTTCCACAACCTTGCGTCAACAGACAAACAGAAATCTGCCAAGGTTGAGCACCAGTACTACTGCATGACAAACAGCGCGCTCGGACATGTCATTATCAACTAAGACTAAACACCAAGGTGGCGCACCTCTGGTGCGAAGCCCTCCACGTGGTCCTTCTCTGTGTTGAGCACGTCCTCAGTGATGAACATGGGGAAGTACGCGTTCTGCAAGATACCACACAACGGCAGAGGTTCAAGACGCAGTCAGACCACGCAGGCACAGGCAGCATGAGCAGCAGAGTGTTGTTGTCAAACCAGCGCTGAACCACCTCTTACATGCCACAAATATACGCACGCATGGTAGCAGTAGCACCCCCCGCAGCACCCCCCCCCCTAGCAGCTGCAGAGACACTGCGTCAAGTCAAAAGCCTTCAAAGCTACAGCCCCCACCTGCACTCCCAGAATCTTGATGTTGTCATCAAACCAGCGCTTCAACACCTCCCACATGCCAAAAACACGCGCATATAGCCTCCTTCGCAGCTGCAGAGAAACTGCATCAAGTCGAATCCAAAGCTGCTGCCCCCACCTGCACTCTCAACTTCTTGATGTTGTCATCAAACCAGTGCTGCGACATTGCCCACACGCCAAAGGCATACACACAAACCCCCTCGTTGCAGCTGCAGAAAGACTGTGTCACGTCAAAACCTCCACAGCTGCTGCCCCCACCTGCACTCCCAGCTTCTTGATGTTGTCATCAAACCAGCGCTGCACCACCTCCCACATGCTGAAAGCATACACACACATACCCCTCGTCGCAGCTGCAATGAAAAAGACTGCATCAAGTCACAGCGTTCAGAGCTGCTGGCCCCACCTGCACTCCCAGCTTCTTGATGTTGTCATCAAACCAGCGCTGCACCACCTCCCACATGCTGAAGGCCCAGGGCCGCAGGATGTAGCAGCCAGAGACGTCGTAGTAGCTGATGAGCTCGCTGGCAACCACCAGCTCACTGTACCACTTGCTGAAGTCGTCTGCCTTCTTGGTGGACAGGCCCAGCTGCGTCTCCTTCTTCAGCTCCTTGCCGCCACCTGCTTGCAGGAAGGCAAAAGCAGAAGACACCAATAAGAAGGGTGCCTTCTCATGCTGTGAGCAGGCAGCGGCTGTGCTCGCAGAACAGCAAAGTGCAGCAGGTTATGCAGGCGTTGCTGAAGTCGTCTGCCTTCTTAGTGGACAGGCCCAGCTGCGTCTCTTTCTTCTGCTCCTTGCCACCACCTGCAGCAGAAGACAAAGCAGAGAGCCAGTGCTGAGAACAGAAACAATGCTGAGAACATGTCACTGGCAATACAGAAAGAAAAGCACAATCACAAGCGGTGCAGACGGTGTTTAGCAACAGTGGAAGTCGTCTGCCTTCTTGGTGGACAGGCCCAGCGGCTTCATTTTCTTCAGCTCCTTGCCGCCACCTGCTTGCAGGACAGCAAAAACATGTTCAATTGGGGTGGCCCATACCATCTGAGATTGTGACTGGACCCACGTTTAAATACTAGACACCAATACGAGGGATGCATTTCAACCTCTAAGCAGGCAGCGGCTGTGCTGCAACTGCTTGTTGCCGCTGTTGCTGCCGGCCTGTCAGGATGATCAGCATCTTGCCACCCGCTTGCTGGTTATCAACGACCAGTTGAAGCGTTATATGCACGCAGGCTGCAGCTGTGCTGCTGCACGCAGGCAATGACCAACACTTCCAGTTGATTTGGAAGCATCAATTGCTGCTGGGCACCATCGCTTCTGACTGCCTGCTGGTGTGTCGCCATCCAACCATGACAGGCACCAGCACTCAGCTGCTGCATGTTTGGCAACTGCCGCACGTCGGGGTGTTGCCTGCGAGCACGCTAGCTGGCCCGCTGGCTGAAGCTGCTGCTGCTGCGCTCAACGTGCTGCTGGTTGTGCTGTCCTGCAAGCAACCTGGCCCTGCTGCTCACCCTGTGCTGGCTTCTCCTTCTTCTCCTTTTGCGGCTTGGGCTTCTTCTCTTTCTTTGGCTTGGCTCCATCAGCAGCCTCAGCAACCGCAAGTTCGGCCACCTTGTCTGCCACTGCCTCCTCTACTGCAACTGGGTCAGGCGACATGGCTCACGCCTGCAGGAAGCACAGGTTGCAACCGACTGCTGCCGTGAGCACGGCAGAAATATTCACCGCCTGACATGAAGGCCTTGGAATGTCACGGACTCTTATCATTGGCTGTTTGTATATTACAACGTGGACTTGATTGGCAATCAAACGGACAGCCATACAGGCAGCTGTGCTGCAGGCACAGGCAGCAGGAGCAACAGCAGCTACTGCCTGTGCATGTCTGTGCACCAGCATTGCTGACGACATCCAGGCAGCAGAGTGTCACCTGAATTCAGTATCGTCTGCTGCAATATACCCAGATCAGGGCAAGCGCCAGCTGCACCGTCCACAGTTCAAGCAGCAAACTGCACACTGCCAGCCGCACCCACGTGGTGCTATTGCTCCCAGCTTCAGCGTTAATAGATATGCAAGTGATCGTAGAAATGTATGGTTTGCACTCTGTGATGGCTATCCTGGAGCGCAGTACAGCCAACATGTTACTGCTGCGTCCTTTCTGACAAGTTTCTCCTTGCCGAAGCCCGGCAATGCTGTTCAGATGTCTCATTGCACACGTGCTGCATAATCGCAAAGATTTACGTTGCTAGGTTGGTGTGAGCTACACATCGGCCGCGCAGTTGCGCCTATGAGCAGGAACAGGGAGTGGTTTGCCCCGCCTGGAGGGAATGGTGGGGCAGTGCTTCATTTTTACAACAGCTTGGTTGATGAGAAGGTCCCCTTCATCCCAGCTGCTGGCGCAGGCAGCAAGCAGATTACTTGGTATGCTTGCGGGCCCACGGTCTACGACAGCGCGCATATGGGCCACGCTCGCAATTACGTGACATTTGACGTGATACGCCGTGTACTGGAGGACTACTTTGGGTACAATGTGCTGTACGTCATGAATGTCACTGATGTGGACGACAAGATCATTCTGAGGGCACGCAGGAATCACCTGCTGCAGCGTTACAAGGAGCAGGAATCAGATGCCAGCAAGGTGGGTGGCTGCAAGCTGGGCAGGCACATCAGGCAGCTTGCAGGACAGCGGTTGCGTCAGTTGGCGCTGCTGCAGCAGTGGATTGGTGTCTCAATTGTTGATGCCCCAATTGGTGCCATCATCAGAAGTTTGCTAGCAACATGCTTGTGCAGTCTGTGGTTGTTGCTCTCCCTGCAACCGTGACAAGCACAGCTGTTGCGGCTGCTGGCAGTGCTGTGCTGGCACGCTGCTGCTACTGCTCCTGTGGCGTGTTTATGCTGCATGACGATGCTGCGCAGCTTGTCAAAGCAGCTTGCAATTACACTGCTGGAGGCCATACCTACACTATTGGGCTTCTGTTGCCCAGCTGCTGTGTGCAGTGAGCAGTGTTACCTGTTGCTGTCTGTAGTCACCACTCTCCTTGCACCGATGCAGCAGCGCCGCACGACTCATCTTAACGCGTGCGTATTCACATATAACACATTACTTTCATGTGTCGTCGGCATTCCCCCATCTGCACTCACCAGGTGGCCAAGGAGATTGAGGCAGCCGTCGCAGCAGCAGTCAGCAAGCAAGCCAAAAAGCAGCAGGCCATGGCGGCACAGGCAGCAGCAACAACAGACAGCAGGCAGCGCACAGAGCTGGAGGCAGCAGTGAAAAATGAGGAGCACAAGGCACGGCAGCTGCAGCAGGTGCAGGAGGCGTTTGCAGCACTCACAGCAGGTGAGACGATGTTGTGCACACGGGGGGAGTTCAGGGGAGCAGCAGTCAAGAACGAGGAGCATAAAGCGCGGCAGCTGCAGCAGGTGCACGACGCGTTGCAGCACTGAAAGCAGGTGAGGCACCGTGCAGCAAACGGGGGCAAGGGCAAGGGGAGGCAGCAAGCAAGTATAGGCGAAATGGCGATGCAGCTGCAGCAGGTGCAGGAGGCGGTTGGCAGCACCCCAGCAGGTGGGGCACTGTGGGGGAAGGGGGCAAGGGCAAGGGGAGCAGCAAGCCAGCAAAGGCCATGCAGCTTCAGCAGGTGCAGGAGGAGTTTGCAGCACTAGGGTGAGGCAAGTCTTGGGACAGTGGGAGTAGAAGTGAGGGCGCAGCAGTCAGAAATGAGGAGCAGCAGCTGCAGCAGGTGCAGGAGACGTTTGCACGCGCATATTGACTGGATGCTAGCGCAGATGTTCAAAGGTGTCGTTCAGCAACAGCAGCAGCTTGAAAGAGGACAGCGCGCTGTGACAAACCTATGTTGTTTTGAGATCTTTGCAGCGGCCGGTACCGCAGGTGTAGATGGAGCTGTGCAGGCCTAGCAGTGAATATGCAAATATGTTGGGACAAACAAGCAGCTAGCCACGGCCTGTACATGGGTGGATAGTGTGTGAAACTTTTTGCGAATGTACAGGTGCAGCTAGCTGCTCATATGCCCCCATATGTCTGCTTACTCACTGCTAGGCCTGCAATGCCTGCACAGCTTCTAGCGAGGTTTCTGTTGGATGCTCACATCAAGGCCTGTGCACACAGGTTGCTGTTGTACGGCAGTTGTATGCCTGCCTGTCTGCAGGAAGTGCTGCTCAGCAGAAAAGCGACCAGGATGCTGCCACTGTCACAGTCTGCCGGATTGCACCTCAGAACGTGCTACTTACCTGCTACTTACTGCATTGTGCCTGGCTGTTTGCAGGAGGAGCTGCACCCAGCATAGCAGCCATGCTGGCTGTTGTCACTGTGACACCTTCTGCTCATTTCAACTCCCTTATGTTGCTTATCTCAACAGCGTTGTGCCTGCCTGTTTGCAGGCAGATCTGCGCCCAGCATAGCAGCCATGCTGGCTGTTGCCACGGTTGCCTTCTGCGTAATGCAGATTTATTGTGCTCATGCACCTCCATCATCATTGTGCACCACCAGCAAGTTTGCAGGTGGTGCTGCGCAGAGATGCTACTGGAGTTTGCCACTGTGACACCTTCCTGCAGAATGCAAGTCACTTCCACGTCATTCTGTCTGCCTGTTTGCAGGCGGTGCTGCTCCCAGCATAGCAGCCATGCTGGCTGTTGTCACTGTGACACCCTCGTGCTGAATGCAACTCCCTTATGCTGCTTATCTCAACAGCATTGTGCCTGCCTGTTTGCAGGAGGAGCTGCGCCCAGCATAGCAGCCATGCTGGCTGTTGTCACTGTCACATTCTGCTCATTTCAACTCCCGTATGCTGCTTATCTAAACAGTATTGTGCCTGCCTGTTTGCAGGAGGAGCTGCTCCCAGCATAGCAGCCATGCTGGCTGTTGTCACTGTCACATTCTGCTCTTTGTAATTTCCATATGCTGCTTATCTCAACAGCATTGTGCACCACCTGCCTATTTGCAGGTGGAGCTGCTCCCAGCATAGCAGCCATGCTGGCAGTTGCGTCTGACCAGCTGGCGGAGCAGCTTGACGCAGCGCACGGCAGCGAAGTTGTGGACCCCAGCATCTTCAGGGCACACGCAGCGAAGTATGAGGTGAGGCTTTGGCGTGCTGTGGCTACTTACATGTTGTTGAGCAGCAGCAGCAGCAGCGGCGGCAGCTCAACACAAAGCACGGCAGTGAGGTGGTGGATCCCAGCATCTTCAGGGCACACGCAGAAAAGTATGAGGTACATCAGAAGTGTGTACTTGTGAAATGGCCAGGAACAAGCAGCAGCAGCAGTGGCAGCTTGACGCAGCGCACGGCAGCGAAGTTGTGGACCCCAGCATCTTCAGGGCACATGCAGCCGAAGTATGAGGTAAGGTTGCAGGCTTCGGCTTGCTGATTGACTTATGTTTCGGTTGAGCTGCAGCAGCAGTGGCTTGACGTAGCACAAAGCAGCAAAGTAGTGGACCCCAGCATCTTCAGGGCACACGCAGCCGAAGTACGGGGTAAGGTTGGAGGCTTCGGCCTGCTTTGGCTGCTTAGATTTTGTTGAGCAGCAGCAGCAGCTTGACGCAGCACACGGGAGTGAGGTGGTTGATCCCAGCATCTTCAGGGCGCACGCAGCCAAGTACGAGGTGAGAAGTAGGAGGAATGTGTAGGTATGAGACGGCCAAGAACAAGCAGCAGCGGCAACAGCAGCGGCAGCTTGACGCAGCGCACGGCAGCGAGGTGGTAGACCCCAGCATCTTCAGGGCACACGCAGCCAAGTACGAGGTGAGGCTCTGGCGTGCTGCAGCTGGTTACATTTTGTTGAGCAGCAGCAGCAGCAGTTCAACGCAGCGCACTGGCAGTGAACTTGTGGACCCCAGCATCTTCAGGGCACACGCAGCTAAGTATGAGGTGAGGCTTTGACGTGCTGTAGCTACTTACATGTTGTTGAGCAGCAGCAGCAGCAGCAGCAGCAGCAGCAGCGGCAGCTTGATGCAGCGCACGGCAGTGAGGTGGTTGACCCCAGCATCTTCAGGGCACACGCAGCCAAGTATGAGGTGAGGTTGGAGCCTTCGGCCTGCTGTGGCTAGTTACATTGTGTCGAGCAGCAGTGACAGCTGATGCAGCACACGGGCAGAGAGGTGGTCCATCACTACTAGCATCTTCAGGGCACACGCAGAAAAGTATGAGGTACATCAGAAGTGTGTACTTGTGAAATGGCCAGGAACAAGCAGCAGCAGCAGTGGCAGCTTGACGCAGCGCATGGCAGCGAAGTTGTGGAGCTGTCGCGTGAGCTGAGCGCTAGCACATATTAGCGCTAACAAGCAAGCTGGCAAGGTGACTGCATGTAAGCTGGGTGCAGCCCAGCATATGACAGAGGACAGCCAGCGGTTTAGGGTGTAAGAGTGGGATGCTGGGATGCATGCTCGTCTCAAGCTTTAAGGAACGTGGCGGTCACCTGCCACAGCGGTCAGCGACCGCGGAGCAGGCCGTGACACGTCTTCATGTGTCGGGTTTTCCACAGCCCTGCTGGCTGCGCAAGGCTAACAGCATGTACTCGGTTACAACATGTTGCCAGTCTTGATGAAAGCAGCGAGAGCACAGGCACGGACGCGGGGCTCGGCTTAAGTGTCTGGGCACTCGCAACACGTGCTGCTGTGTCAGCACGGAACCCAAACCAACTGACTTGCCGGCATGGGGCAGTAGAATGCCGCAAACCACGCCATATATATGCTATACAACAGTGGGCAGCGTGCATGAGAGCATGCACGCTGCTGCTAGTGCAAATCGGTCATTAGCGCTGTGCTGGCGTGACAGACCCCAGCGTCTCCAGGGCATACGCAGCCAAGTATGAGGTGAGGTGGTGGCGCAGGGCCGCTGTTGTGGCTTGTGTTTCAGCTGAACAGCAGCAGCGTCAAAGGCTTGATGCAGCGCACGGCAGCGAAGTTGTGGATCCCAGCATCTTCAGGGCGCACGCAGCCAAGTACGAGGTGCGATGCAAGGCTCCGGTGTACTGCTGCGAGTAATTTTTGGTTGAGCAGCAGCAGCAACAGCTTGATGCAGCCAAGTATGAGGTGAGGTGGTGGCGCAGGGCCGCCCTGGGCAGGCTGCCGGGTGTTAGCCAGGACATGGAGGCGCTGGGAGTGCTTCGGCCCTGATGTGCTCACACGTGTGGTGGAGTTACGTGACTGACACAGTTGCTGTGTGTGTTACTGACATGTTACTTTTGTGTTGCTGTGTGCAGGGCGAGTTTTTTGAGGACATGGAGGCGCTGGGAGTGCGCCGGCCTGATGTGCTCACGCGCGTGGTCGAGTTCATGCCAGAAATCGTTGCTTATGTACAGCGCATCGTTGACAACGGCATGGGCTATGAGAGCAATGGCAGCGTCTACTTCGACACAGTCAAGTTCAGGTAAGACTTCTTGAGCTCAGCATGGCGTCGCTTGCGTGGCGTGACATGGCAATTATCATCAAATGTGCTCATAGTTACGCTGTCTTCATACAGATCACAGTTATAATCATGTAGTAGCTTGGCCAAGATTCAGTTGGAAGATGCTGAGATGAACACCTGGCAGCTGTGTACAGTTTGCCTGGTTGATCTGCCCATCTCATAGTATGCTATGTATGTGTCCTGCAGGGAGGCTGGCCATGTGTATGGCAAGTGCAAGCCGTCCTCAGTAGACACTGCTTTTGCAACATCCGAGAGCGCCACTGCATGGCACAAGCGTGCCCACCTACATATATTATTTCACTTTATGTCTCTTGCAGGGAGGCTGGCCACGTGTATGGCAAGTGCAAGCCGTCCTCAGTCGGCAATGCCACGCTGGCATCTGAGAGTGAGGCCAACTTTGAGACGAGTGAGAAGCGCAGCCAGCAGGACTTCGCACTGTGGAAGGCAGCAAAGCCAGGAGAGCCCTCTTGGGAGTCCCCCTGGGGCAAGGGCAGGCCAGGTGGGTTGAGGGTTCAGGGTCTGGGTTTAGGTCTGTTTGTTATAAGAAAGGCAACTTCTGCGCTGTGGAAGGCAGCCAAGCCAGGGAAGCCCTCCTGGGACTCGCCCTGGGGCAAGGGCAGGCCAGGTGGGTTGCACTGCTCTGCAACCATCGCTGCTCAAGCTTCACACCGCGGAAGATGCAGTTGCTGACCTTGCTTCTGCTGCTGCTGCTGCCAGGCTGGGCAGCGAGTGCTCTGCCATGGCCCTCAAGATCTTTGGTGTACAACACTGAACGCTGCTGCTGCGGATGTTGCTGCTGCTGTTGCTGCTGCTGCTGCTGCTGCTGTTCCCAGGCTGGCACATTGAGTGCTCTGCCATGGCCTCCAAGATCACACAACATTTAACGCTGCTCAGTATGCAGTTGCTGACCTCGCTTCTGCTGCTGCTGCTGCTGCTGCCAGGCTGGCACATCGAGTGCTCTGCTATGGCTTCCAAGATCATCGGAGCCAAGATGGACATCCACAGCGGAGGAGAAGACCTCAAGTTTCCCCACCACGACAACGAGCTAGCGCAGGCAGAGGCCTTCTTCCACCAGGAGTGAGCTGCTGTGCAACCATACTGTGTGTCAGTGACTGCTCCACTGCATTGTAAGGCAGCGGTGATGCACATTATTGCCCCCCCCCCTTATCGCAATCATCGGGATCAGCTGAGCTTGAAGAGGCCTCCAACAGGATCAAGGTGCTACCCCAGCTCTTTTCGTGGCTGACTCACCGTCAACACCATGCCATGTTCTGTCGTGTATCTGCTGTGCTGCTCATTGGCAGCTGTTGCCGGCAGTGGGTGGATCTTGTTGTGGACACAAATTTGAGCACTGGCCAACCAAAATGCACCAGTGCTGCTGCTGTTGCTGCTGCTCTTGAATCTCACTTGCAGCGGCTGCCGGCAGTGGGTGAACTACTTGCTGCACACGCAATTCATAGCATCTGCTGACCCAAAATGCACCACTCCCGCTGCTGCTGCTGCTGCTGCTGCTCTTGATCCTCACTTGCAGCGGCTGCCGGCAGTGGGTGAAGTACCTGTTGCACACGCAATTCATAGCATCTGCTGACCCAAAATGCACCACTCCCGCTGCTGCTGCTGCTGCTGCTCTTGATCCTCACTTGCAGCGGCTGCCGTCAGTGGGTGAACTACTTGCTGCGCATGCAATTCTTAGCACTTGCTGACAACAGTGCACCATTGCTGCTACTGCTGCTGCTGCTGCTGGTCCTCCCTTGCAGTGGCTGCCGGCAGTGGGTGAACTACGTGTTGTGCACGCAATTCTTAGCATTTGCTGACCCAAAATGCACCGCTGCTGCTGCTGCTTCTACCTGGGTGAACTACCTGTTGCACACGCAATTCTTATCATTTTTCTGGATCAGAATGCACCACTCCCGCTGCTGTTGCTGCTGCTCTTGAATCTCACTTGCAGCGGCTGCCGGCAGTGGGTGAACTACCTGTTGCACACGCAATTCTTATCATTTTTCTGAATCAGAATGCACCACTCCCGCTGCTGCTGCTGCTGCTGCCGCTGCTGCTCTTGATCCTCACTTGCAGCGGCTGCCGTCAGTGGGTGAACTACTTGTTGCGCACGCCAATCTTAGCACTGACCAACCATATCGCACCATTGCTGCTGCTGCTGCTGCTGGTCCTCACTTGCAGTGGCTGCCGGCAGTGGGTGAACTATTTCCTGCACAGCGGCCACATTGTTGCACACACAAATCTGATCACAAACCAAACCCCACCATTGCTGCTGCCGCTGCTGCTCTTGATGCTCACTTGCAGTGGCTGCCGTCAGTGGGTGAACTACTTCCTGCACAGCGGCCACCTGGAGATTGAGGGGCTCAAGATGAGCAAGAGCCTCAAAAACTTCATCACCATCAGGTGCGCAGCTATCTGTTACGTGATTGTCTTGTTGTGGTATTTGTGTTTTGGTAGAAGAGCAGCTTCGGGGCAGCAGCCTCGAGAATCCCGTCAATTCTGTCAGGTATGCTTGGGATTTGAATCGTGGTGCGTCTATGAGACTTGGTTTGAGGATTGGGAGCTGTTGTCAGTGTCAGCTGTGCTGGTGCTGGTGTTATGTGTTTTTTGTGCGCGGCAACAAGCACAGCCTGTGAGTGAGTGACTGCGCAAGGCCGCAATGTTCCTGCTGCTGTGCACCTCTGAGTACAGGGGCGCTGGTGCCTTCGTAGGTTGAGAAAAGAGCGCTACATGTGCTGGTGTTGGTGTTATGTTTTGTGTCGCAACATGCACAGCCTGTGAGTGAGTGACTACAAAGGCGACAGCGCTGCACCTCTGAGTACAGCGGCGCAGGTGCCCGCGTACGTCAAAGAACGAGGGCGGCATGTTGTTGACGGCTTCACACCTTTTACCCAAGCACAGCCTAGCCTCTGCTGCGCCAGAGTCTGTGGCGCAGCAGCAAATGACGCCTGTGCTACAGCAAACCAGGGGCCATTCTCAGCTGCCTGGCAGAAACCAACCCCTGCAGCTGTAGCAGCCCCTTACATCTCTTGCGGCAGCTTCATGCAAGGCAGTCTTGAAGTCAGAGGGTGTGCGCAGAACTCCTGCGGAAACCCCTTGATTCCAAAACTGCCGTGCACCAAGCTTGTTGTGCTTCTTGGTTTTCGGGTTTTGGTTGAGCAACATGCTCTACGGTATGTGCATCAATCACTGTTGGCTCAACCACACTCCTGGAGCTCGCCTGTTTGCACTGTTTGCAAGCATACCACCATATGCATGGCAGGAGGCGTGCAGGCGCATGAGGTTCCTCATTGTCACACACACCTTTGGCTTGCGGGGGTGTGGAGAGTGAACACACCACGCATAGCCCATTCTTTCATTGGTTCATTCATTCACACCAACATACACATGTTGTGGCACTGCAGGGAGGCGCTGCAGCAGGTCAGCGCTCGGCAGCTGCGGCTGATGTTCCTCATGACACCCTGAAACATCTTCCTGGTTGCGCGACGAACGTCTTGCCCTTGCTGCCCCCTATGACAACATCACATTCATTCATGATTCATTCATTCGCACCAACATGCACATGCTGTGGCACTGCAGGGAGGCGCTGCAGCAGTTCAGCGCTCGGCAGCTGCGGCTGATGTTCCTCATGGCTCCCTGGAACAAGACCGTGAGCTACGGGGAGACCATGCGTGCAGAAATGAAAGCACGGGAGCAGGCCATAAAGAACTTTTTCCAAAACGTGGACGTAGCGCTGCGAGAGGGGGATGCAAAGCAGGCACACGCGGCTGCCAAGTGGGTGGTGAGTTGGGGAGGCTTTTGTTTGCTGAAAGAATGACAAGATGCACACGCTGTTGGCTTCTGTGCAAGATGCACTAGCATGTGCACTCGCGCTACATGTCGGCGTAAGATTGTGGTCATGTGGCTTCAGGTTGACGCAGCAGCACCTCAGCATGTGCTGTCAACTGTTCACACACCCGATCTTAGTGTTATTCGGTGTGACATGTAACATGTCAATAACATGTTATGTTATATTGTTTTTATTATTTGCAGGAGGACGAGCTGGCGCTGTCAGCAGCGGTGCAGGAGGCACAAGTGAAGGTGCACGAGGCCTTGATAGACAACATCAACACAGTAGGGGCACTGGATGCTCTGTCAGGTCTCATCAAGGCAACGAACGTCTACCTTGCAGGAAAGCAGGCAGCAGCAGCAGCAGCAGCAGATGGCGCATGCGAATCTGGGCTGCTTCCGGCAGGGCCGCAGCCGCTGCTGCTGCGCAAGGCAGCTGCGTTCATGACGCGCATCTTATCGGTGATGGGAGTGCTGCCGGTGAGTGTTAATGCCAGCATCTGTTTTATTTCCGTGGCATGTCATATAACGCGTTGCTGCTGCTGCACAAGGCAGCTGCGTTCATGACGCGCATCTTGTCAGTGATGGGAGTGCTGCCGGTGAGTGGTTGACGCCAGCATACTTTTCCTTTCCATGGCATGTCTCATGGCGCGTTGCTGCCGGGTGTCATGCCAGTGAGCAGAGGTGAGTTATGACGCGCATCTTGTCAGTAATGGGAGTGCTGCCGGTGAGGGGCTGATGACCCACATGTTTGTGTGTGCTGGTGGTGCGCCAGCAACCTGATTCAAAGGTCGTGTTGAGTTTTCTTATCAAGCCACTTTGAGACCCGGTGGTGTAGAGTGTGTAGTTACTGTTCGTCAGCATACAATTGTCGGCGGCATGACGCGTTGCTGCCGGGTGTCATGCCAGTGAGCGCGTTGCTGCCGGGTGTCATGCCAGTGAGCAGAGATGAGTCATGACGCGCATCTTGTCAGTGTTTAGAGTGCTGGTGGTGGATGAACTGAAACATACGTGCTGCAAGCCGCGCTGCAATCTTCGAACCTCTCTGTATTGTTCCTGCTGCTGCTGCCTGCCGCAGGGTCCCAGTGACACGCTGGGCTTGGGTGGCGAGGGTGGTGGCGCGTCAGATGCTGCTGGTGCCAGCTACCTGGACGCGTTTGCAACCTTCAGGGACGAGGTACGCTTTATCACAGATGTATCAATGATCATGCTACCAAACAGGACACAAGGCATGACCATTGCACTCGAAGGAGCATTCAAGGCACTCACCAATGCGGCCATGTTCGTAAAGAAGGCCCTTCTGGCAAACCCTGGCCCAGGGGTTTGCTGCATGCTGTGCGACTGCTTGCCCTGGCTGCAAATAGAGAGCGCATCTGTGCTTCGCCATGTGCTGACATCGTGCGCAGTTGGGCGGCTTATACTATTAAAGCATTCTAGAGATCATTCTTGTCTGGAACGACATGTCACTATCCTTTGTTTAGCTTCTGTTAGCTGTTTGACGTTGCGCTCTCGTTGCGCTGTAGCATCACTAGCGGAGGAGCTGATCATTGCCTGCCATCTCTCTGCTCAACCCCGCTGCTGCTGCTGCTGCAGATCCGCGGGCTGTCCAAGGCCAAGGCGCCACATGGCGAGCTGCTGTTCAATTGTTGCCTGCCATTCGGCTCGCTCATACGCTGCTTGCTGCTGCTGCTGCCAGATCCGCGGGCTGTCCAAGGCCAAGGCGCCACATTGCGAGCTGCTGTTCAGTTGTTGCCTGCCATTCTGCTCGCTCAGACGCTGCTTGCTGCTGCTGCTGCTGCTGCTGCCAGATCCGCGTTCTGTCCAAGGCCAAGGTGCCTCATGGCGAGCTGCTGTTTAAATGTTGCCTGCCAACTCTCTGCTCAACACCGCTACTGCTTGCTGCTGCTGCTGCTGCTGCTGCTGCCAGATTCGCGTGCTGTCCAAGGCCAAGGCGCCACATGGCGAGCTGCTGGCGTCAACAAGCCCCACTTCATTTGTTGCTGCCACCTCTGCTCAACACCGGCACTGCTTGCTGCTTCTTGCTGCTGCTGCTGCTGCCAGATCCGCGGGCTGTCCAAGGCCAAGGCGCCACATGGCGAGCTGATGTTCGATTGTTGCCTGCCATTCAGCTCGCTCACACGCTGCTTGCTGCTGCTGCTGCTGCTGCTGCTGCTGCCAGATCCGCGGGCTGTCCAAGGACAAGGCGCCTCATGGCGAGCTGCTGGCGTCATGCGACCGTGTGCGTGACGACGTGCTGCCACAGCTAGGCGTGCGGCTAGAGGACAGGCCAGACGGTACGTGTTAATTCGCTTGCTAGTTTGCACAGCTGAACCATTGGCTGATCCACATCGTTATATGAAGCCAGCAGAACCTGCATTGTACTGCTGGCGTCATGCGACACAGTGCGTGACGACACGCTGCCACATCTAGGTGTGCAGCTGGAAGACAGGCCGGATGGTAAGCACTTGTCCAATTCACTAGTTTGCCAACACCCCTTATGTGCTCGGTCGCATTTAGTACAAATGCACAGCTGGATCTATGGTTGTTGGTGTGTGAGGCCAGCCGAAGCTTCTGTATTGCTTCTTGTATTGCTGGCGTCATGTGCCGGTGTGCGTGACGACACGCTGCCACTGCTAGGCGTGCGGCTAGAGGACAGGCCAGACGGTAAGCATCATCTGTGTTTGTTTGTACAGCTTTACAGTTGGCTCTTCCACAGATGGTATGAAGCCAGCAGAAACTGCATTTGTATGCTGCTGCATGTGCCGGTGTGCGTGATGACACGCTGCCTCAGCTAGGCGTGTGGCTGGAAGACGGGCCAGACGGTACGCATATTCACCTGCTGCTTGCTCGTACAACATTGCAGCTGGGCCTTCCACCGTTGGTATGAAGCCAGCAGCAACTGCATTAGTATGCGGCTGCATGCCACCGTACGACAGATGTCAGGCTGCCGCAGCTCGGAGTGCGGCTGGAGGACAGGCCAGACGGTACGCAGCATCTGTGTTTGTTGGTTTGTACAGCTGTGTTTTGCTGGTCTGTACAGCTTTACAGTTGGCTCTTGCACAGATTGAAAGAAGCCAGCACGTGGGCACTGCAGACATTGCACTGCGCTGCTGCTGCATGTGATTGTTTGCATGATGACACTCTGCCACAGCTAGGTGTGCGGCTGGAAGACAGGCCAGACGGTACGCACTTGTCCATATTAGCGATATGCCAACACCCCCTATGTGCACGGTTGCATGCAGCACAACTGCGCAGCTGGATCTGTGGTTGTTGGTGTGAGGCCAGCAGGTGCTGCTTTGTGTTGCTGCGTCATGCGACCATGTGCGCGACGACACGCTGCTGCAGCTAGGCGTGCGGCTGTAAGACAGACCAGACGGTAAGCGAAGGCACGCGTACTTACCTGTTGAGTTCAGTAGTGTGTCAACTTCCACTATGTGCAGCACAACTGCACAGCTGGCTATGCTGTTGGTGTGAGGGCCAGCAGAATATGCTTTGCATTGCTGCTGCATGCGACAGAGTGCGCGACGGCACACGGCCGCAGCTAGGTGTGCGGCTAGAGGACAGGCCAGACGGTAAGCAGCATTGGTATTTGGCTGGTTTTCGTAGCTTCACAGTTGGCTCTTCCACTGCTGGTATGAGGCCAGCAACAAATGCATTGTATTGCTGCTGCATGAGACCGTGTGCGTGACGACACGCTGCCACAGCTAGGCGTGCGGCTGGAAGACAGGCCAGACGGTACGCCAGATGGATTAGTAAACACTTGTAGTTTGCCGACAACCCTCATGTGCAGCGCAACAGCACAGCTGGCTATACTGTTGTTGCTGTGTGGCTAGCAGCAACTGCTTGGTATAGCTGTTGCATGTGACCGTGTGCGTGACGACTCGCTGCCGCAGCTAGGCGTGCGGCTGGAAGACAGGCCAGACGGTAAGCACTTTTCCATTTCAGTGGTTTGCCAACACCCCCTATGTGCACGGTCGCATGCAGCACAACTGCACAGCTGAATCTATGGTTGGTTGGTGTGTGAGGGCAGCAGCAGCTGCTGTGTATTGCTGGCATCAAGTGACCGTGTGCACGACGACACGCTGCCACAGCTAGGCGTGCGGCTGGAAGACAGGCCAGACGGTACGCAGCATCTATGTTGGCTAGTTTGTACAGCTTTAAGTTGGCTATTCCACTGTTGATATGAAGCCAGCAGCAACTGCATTGTATTGCTGCTGCATGCTAGACCGCGTGGGGCGCGGGGTCGATGGCGTTGATGCTATGGCTTAATGGGTAACATGATGATGATGATGCTAGACCGCGTGGTAACTGGCACGCTGCCGCAGCTAGGCGTGCGGCTGGAAGACAGGCCAGACGGTAAGCACTTGTCCATTTCAGTGGTTTGTCAACACCCCCTATGTGCACGGTCGCATGTGGCACAACTGCACAGCTGGCTATGCTTTTGTTGGTGTGAGGCCAGCAGCAATTGCTTTGTACTGCTGGCGTCATGCGACGTGTGCGTGACACACGCTGCCACAGCTGGGCTGGTGGGTTGATCAGACGCCGCTTGTCGGCTTCTGTACCAGGGATTTTTTTTCTGAACGGCCCCTGGCCCCTGGTTGGCCACGGGGTATGGGGAGTTGGCTGGTTTTGGCCACGAGTTTGGCCACCAGGCACTGCCCGTGCCATTCGTTTATATATATATGCAATTTGTGCATTTATTAGGGGGCCGCGCAGCGGAGAATTTTTGTTAAAGTTATGCTGAAAACCAGCACGTCACACTGTCATAAAGCTAAGGGGTGGCCAGCCTGTGACTGGCCAGCACTGCTGCAGCAGCACACTCATTTGGCTCCCGCCCTGGGCAGTGCACACACAACTGGCCACCAGATCTGGCCACCAGGCTCGTACGTAAAACGGCGGTGGCCAACCTTTTTAGTCCATTTCGCCACCATTTTGCCACAGTGGCCAAAAAAAATGTCTGTTCTGTACTGTGCAAAACTTCATTGCGGACTGCTCCAACAGCTGTATGAAGTCACTGGCTGGAAGCAGTAGTGGTCAGGGTCTGTACTGTGTACAAATCCCATTGCAGACTGCTCCAATAGTGCTGTAGATTGGTCAGCATCTACCCGTCAGATAACTGCTGGGTTCATACAGCTGTTGGAGCAGTCCGCATTGTGCACAGTGCAGAAGTCAACAAGTGCTTACAGTCATGGCATCTCTGGCTTGTTGCAGTACGCAGTGCTGCAGTGTGTTCTTTCTTGTTCTCCATACCGTGTACAGACTGCCACTTCCAGCACTGCAGGGTTGCCCAGCTTCAAATTGAGTGTGCCTGCAGCTTAAAGCCTAGGTGCTCCACTTGAGTATCTATGGTTTAAATCTGCAGGCAAGCCCAGCTGGAAGCGGGAAACCCTGCAGTGCTGGGATTGATGGTTTGCTGGGATATGTGCGGTTTGCTGTTCAACTGTGGTGGCCACTTTGACGTATGTGTGCAGGCGATGTGGTCTGGAAGTTGGGTGACCCAGTGCAGTGCTAGAGTTGTGCTGGAAGTGTTGTTGATGGTCTGCCATAATAAATGCGGCGATTCGCTATTCATATGCCACTTTTGCCTCCTTTGGACAGAGATTAGTCACATGTGGGTCCAGTGACCATCTTGCAGCCACCCCAACTGAACACGTTGTCACACATTGCTGTATGTTTGCCATGTTTGATGTCTGCAGGCAAGGCCATCTGGAAGCTGGATGACCCTGCAGTGCTGGCAGCGGAGCGTGCAGAGCGCCAGGCAGCAGCAGCAGAGGCAGCACGGCGCAAGCTGGCCAACGCCCTGGACAAGAAGGTGGGCCAGGGGTCGTTATTTTGGTTGTTACTTTGTTACATGACAAGATACAGTGTGGATGTTGTGGTTTTGGCTAAGTGCTGCACAGCAGCCATGCTGCTAGCGACTAGAGCATTGTTTTGCTGCGTGATGCGTGGTCAAGTCCAGTGTTGCTTAGGTCCTGGATATGGCGCATATGAATGGGGCGTTGAATCGGTTCGATTTTCCAACACTTGTCTGTCCCGAACATCACTGGTGCTGTGCTGTCATACAGGTTGAGGAGCTAGACAAGCTGCAGAAGCTGGCTGTGCTGCTGCGCAACCACTAGCAATCACATCCACGCAGTTCTGCTTATCATGTCACTAACCTTTTTCATTTCCTTTTCTACTGATGCGCAGGTGAAGGAGCTGGACAAGCTGCAGAAGCTGGCTGCACTGCTGTTCAGCCACCAACCATCATATGGACCCAGGACTGCTTTTTCACCTTCACTGCTGCTGTGTGCAGGTGAAGGAGCTGGACAAGCTGCAGAAGCTGGCGGCGCTGCCCAGTGAGCAGGCGGCGCTGTCAGACCGCTACAGCGCGTTTGACGAGGCAGGCCAGCCCACACACGACAAGGACGGCCAGCTGCTGGAGGGCAAGGTGAGCGGCTAATATGAATATAATAATCAAAGAAGTAAGAAATCAATAATCAATTGAATAAATTTCAACAGTGAAATATAATCCACACCCTAGCAAAGGCAAGCAAGGTGCGCGAGCTGCTGACCAAGAAGCTTTCGCACACTTCTGCTGCTGCTGCTGCTGCTGCACTTCAGGCCAAGGACAAGGCACACAAGGACTTGGAAAAGCCGCTGACCAAGACGCTTTCTTACCTTCTGCTGCTGCTGCTGCTGCTACTGCTGCTAATGCACTTCAGGCCAAGGACAAGGCACGCAAAGATTTAGAAAAGGCACGCAAGGTGCGCAAGCCGCTGTCTTACACTGCTGCTGCTGCTGCTACTGCACTTCAGGCCAAGGAAAAGAAACGCAATGTGCGCGAGCCCCTTACCAAGTAGCTTTCTTACACTGCTGCTGCTGCTGCTGCTAATGCACTTCAGGCCAAGGACAAGGCACGCAAGGACTTGGAAAAAGCACGCGAGGTGCATGGACTGTCTCCAGGTTGACTGCTTGACCTTTTGCTGCTGTTGTTGCTGCCATCTTGCTGCTAATGCACTTCAGGCCAAGGACAAGGCACGCAAGGACCTAGAAAAGGCGCGCAAGGTGCGCGAGCCGCTCACCAAGAAGCTTGCAGAGGACCCCAACGCCCTTGCAGCACTAGAGGCGGAGGTGGCGCACCTGACCGCACAGATTGCAGCTATGCAGTAACGCATGCAGCAGCAGCGGCAGCAGCAGCGGCAGCAGCAGCAGCAGCAGCTTCGTCTCCTCTAGCAAGCTTGCTAAGAATGCACTGGCAGCACTGGAGGCGGAGGTAGCATAGCTGACCGCACAGATCGCAGCAATGCAGTAACACACGCAGCAGCGGCGGCAGCAGCAGCAGCAGCAGTTTGGTCTTCAGTAGATAGCTTGCTAGAGATGCACTGGCAGCACTGGAGGCTGAGGTGGCGGAGCTTACCGCGCAGGGTGCAGCAATGCAGTAACACGCGCAGCAGCAGCGGCGGCAATGGCAGCAGCGGCAGCAGCAGCAGCAGTTTGGTCATCATTACACAGCTTGCTGGGTATGCAGCTGCACTGGCAGCACTGGAGGCGGAGGTGGCGCAGCTGACCGCACAGATTGCAGCTATGCAGTAACGCACCCCACGCAGCAGCTGCGGCAGCAGCAGCAGCAGCAGCAGCTTCTGCACCGGCAGCACTGGAAGCGGTTGTGGCGGAGCTGACTGCGCAGATTGCTGCAATGCAGTAACGCACGCAGCAGGGGCGGCGACAGCGATGCAGTAACGCGCGCAGCAGCGGCGGCAGCAGCAGCTTGGTCTTGAGTAGAGAGCTATTTGAAATGCACCTGCACTGGCAGCACTGGAAGCGGAGGTGGAGGAGCTGACTGCGCAGGTTGCAGCGATGCAGTAACGCATGCAGCAGCTGCAGCAGCAGCAACAGCAGTAGCGTCTGCACTGGCAGCACTGGAGGCGGTTGTGGCGGAGGTGACTGTGCAGATGCAGTGACACCCGAAGCAGCAGGCAGCAGCAGCAGCAATGCAGGGGCTTGCTCTCCACGAGTCAAGGTTGTTGACGGTGCTGCTGCACTGGCAGCACTGGAATGCAGCCATGCGGTGATTTGCAGCCACTGGTGGGAAATAGTGGTGATGTCATTGTGCTTTGAGTGATAGCGTGGGCTGTGCACGTTCTCATTGAGGCAAGATAATAGCAGCTTTAGCTCAGCAAGTACCTTTGCAGTGCTGGCTGGCTCAATTCCTTTTACTCTTTCGTCTCTGTTCTCACTGTTCATTCCTTTGTGTGGGTGCTGCAAGATTCACATATCACTGCCAGCAGCTTGTGTGTCACGCTGTCTGAGCCCTGTCAGGACAACTGACTCTCTTATTTGTGGTTTGTTTGGTGCAGCTGCTAGTGGCTAATTAGTTTCCTTACCTCCTGTCTTTGTGTATCAGGCAGTGTGGCAAGGCGATTAGAAGTGTTTTGCAGCATGACCGTAGCACGGGTCTTCATGTGCTGTTCGGCTGCAGTGTCCGTAGACTACTGCCGCGGCAGTCATGGCCATGAACCCCTGCCATGACGGTTGCTGTCAGTCACGGTTGGCTTGTATTGTTTGACTGCTAGTGACTAGAGGAGCTCTAGCAGGGTGCACCTGCCAGGTGGCTGCATGGGTCACGGGCTGAATCATGGCTTTGAGCTCACCAAGTGCTAAGCCAAGCATGCCGCATGCCAGCCTGAGCCACTGAGTGCGTGACACAACTCTGCCCATCTAGGCACGGCTGGGCTGTTGGAGGCCGCCTGGCACTGCCAGTGCGCACGGTGTGGGCTTGCGCAAGCCTTGCGCAGTGAGATGACTAAGACCATGCATGGCTTTGAGCTCACCGAGTCCTACGCCTAGCATGCTGACAGCCTGAGCCACTGATGCGCGATGCAGCTCCGCCCATCTTGGCACGGCTGAGCTGTTTGGAGGGACTGCGCATGCTTGTGCAAGCCTTGCAAAGTGAGTTGGCTGCTTCGTCAGCTTTGTTATCAGGCACCAATCAAGTCCCTTGTTGGTTAGTAACTGATGACCCCAATGCTTTGTTGGTTGATGCTGCCATACACTGTACACGGCTCAAGTCACGGTTCCAAGTCACTACGCTGCAGCGTAGCAAGACAAGGCCCTACAATACTGGAAGCAGGCGGCATGGTAGCAGCAAGGCAAACCCAGCAGCTTCACAATCACAATATTACCATCATAACACAAGCCTTGCTTGCCAAACTGAGCCTCAGCTGCAGCAACAGGCTCTTCAGGTCTAAGCATTTGACGTGCACGCAGCTGGACACTGAAGCCTGGGCCAGCTGCAGCATCAGTAGTAACGTAGGTGGCGCCACCCAACACGACTCTACTACTGCATCACCACTGTGAAAGCGTCCGAACCCCACCGCACACATCAATACATGCTTGATGTAAAATCCCCTTTAGCTGTACTCTCTGAATCAGAGGCTTCGTACATCGACCATCTGACCAGAATCACCAGCTGTGGATCCCCGAAAGCAGTACCGTGATCTTGAGTCGAGTATGATCAGGCAGAACCATCAATCTGCATTCCATGACCTGTCACAAGGTGATGCAGTGATGCAATGGACTCAATCAGCACGTGTCTGGTAACCAGGCTGGGACTTAAGAACTGCAATTGCAGCCAAGTTGTGGCAAGATAGACATCCTTCAGGTCACACGCAATGCAGCTGCCATTTGGCATCTGGGAGTGACTGACACAGACAAAGCTATGCACACGCTACATGGCACCCTGGCCCAGAGTGAACGGTCCCTGAAGTTATGCGCATTCTGTAATCTACATGCCTTGCCAAAGTTTGAAGTATGCATACTGTACAGTGCACATGTGGCACTGTGTTGTACTCTACATGCCATGCCATGCCAAAGTTTTGCATACCGTGTGCCACAGTGTGCCACACAATGGCATTGGCCGGCCACCCTCGCACTGCAACACTCACATAAAGTTTCTGCTGCGAGGTGAGTGTGCGCACACAGTCGCATTGCTGCAACGTGCAACGCAAATGAATAAAAGCAAAAGAATGTTGCAACCCGACTGCCGGGTTTGCCACTCTGCAACTCACGATAGCATTGCTAATCAGCCGACAACCTCTGGCTGAAGTCACTGGTGGCGCATGGGTGCTAGACTGCCAGCTAAAGCCTAAGGCTTTAGCAGTTGTAGCACTTGGCAAAAAAGCCAAACTTGTGCAGCGATGTGACAAAGCCGTTTACACTGGCGTATCCACCAAAGCCAAGCCCTGTCACCAGCGTCACGATGATGATGAACCAGTTGACGGCAAAGTACGCTGCCCAGCTGAACCTCCTGTTGTACAGAATGCAGCAGATAGCAGCAGGCAGGCAGAAGGAAAACAAAATCCTTAGTATAGAATGCAGCGGTGTGCCTGCTAGCAATTCAGTCAGCGGCTGTGTTGTTAACGACTGCTGTCACAGTGACAGCAGCTGCTACCAACTGCACTGCCGGAGTCTGTCCATACTGCTCTGGCACCATCATCCATTTCCATGTTTGTCTACGGTGGGCAGTGCAAGCATGGTGTACTTTTGGCATGCTGCAAGCGTCTCACATGCTGATCACTAATAAGTAACAGCTCACTTTGGCTTGATGAAGGCCGCAGCCTGTCTGTCTGGCCGGCCCTGGTAGTACAGGTTGAATGCCAGTGGGGGCAGGATGAATGTCTCAAACGTCACGCAGAAGGCTCCCAGCAGGTCGTTGACCACTCCAAAGAAGGGAATGGCGAGCGCGATGAACCACACAAACAGCGCTGCGGTGCGGTGAGGGGGGGTGGCAGTGACAGCAGTATGAATAGGCGTCAGAGATGAATCAGGCTGGCAGTGTCCTGTGGATGCAGTGTTGAAAGCACTAGGCAAGCCTCAGGCATTGTGCGCACTGGTCGGACAAGATTGGCCTGGTGAAGCTTATGTCTCGAGAGCTCTTCAACTGGGCTTGGTGTGGCCCACAGTGCAGCCATATATATATACCTTTTGGCAACATATCACCGCAACCCACTAGCTGAGTCAGCTAAGTCAGCTGCCGTAACGTCTGAGCAGAGCGCAGTGCCAATTCTCTTGGGCCGTTTTCGTAAACGACGCATCACACAATATGATATGAAGTGCCGCATGTTTGACATTATGGTTGAACCTGTTATGTCGTACGCTTCTCATGTGTGGGGTCCTGAGCTGTGCCATGCTGGACTTTTCAGGCGCCTGGAATGGCGCATGTCTGCAGCCGACAAGGTACACTTGGCCTTCCTTCGCTACATGACCGGTACTGGTAAACACTCTAGTTTGGATGTGTTAATGCGTGAGCTGCACCGCCTGCCTGTCATGCACCATTGGGTTGTTCTAGCAGTGCGTTGGTGGGACAGCCTCCGGGCTATGCATCATGATAGGCTTGCACAGGTTGCATGGGTATCGGATGTGGAACTGGCGTTGAGTGGCTGCAAAAGCTGTTGGACATATTATCTATTGCACACCATGCAGCGACTCGGGGTCATTGACCAAGCAGCATGGCGGGCGCCTGGCGTGTCAGCTGCAACCGTGTGCGGGCTTGAGTTGAAAGCTGAAGATGTGTCTGCTGCACTCACCCGCTTGGTCAAGCAGGGATGGGCAGACGGGGGTGCTGAGGTGGCTGACCCAAGGTCGGCGCCCAGCCACCACGTGACCATGTACACGCACGCTGCATGGGTGCACCCTATGGATGATGATGCTGCTTTTGATCGTAGCACGCAACCAGAGTACATGCAGCTGTGTTTACCATTTCGTGTGTTACAATGCCTGGTGCGGCTCCGCACAGGAGTTGCTCAGCTAGAGGTGCAGTTAGGCAGGCATGCACGCCCTCGGGTGCCCAGGCCTCGACGTGTTTGTAGGTTGTGCTCGCTTGCTAGCCCTTCAACAGCCAGCCGGCCTGCGTGGTGCACACGTGTGCATGCCCGGACTGGGACCCATGACAGTGTGGAAGATCTCAGACACTTCCTTTTGGAGTGCCCTGCATATGACCACTTGCGTGATGCTCATCAGAGTATATTCTGTCCTGATGGCACCACCAATCGTTGTGCTGATGAGATGGTGTCGCGTGTTCTAAACTGTGAAGATCAAGAGAGCTTGGCTGTTGTTGTATACCAGATGTGGTTGTATCGCTCGGTGCTGTTAGGGTTATCGCCTGACCACACCAGCGTACCAATCCAGCCAGAGGGCTATGTCCCTTCTGATGACACCCTGGACGCTGTTGCCTCTAGCCCATAAGACGTTGACATTTCCTGACAAATTTCATATGCATTTGTGCCACAGATCTGGTTTGTGCCGCCTTATGCCGCATTAGTCGCCCTTGTTCTTGCTTCTGATTGTGAGATCTTGACAACATGCTCTCGGTTGGTGTGCTAATTCAGCACAAGCTGCTGGCTGAGTGGGGTGTGTCTCTGACACACCGCAGATATAATTGCTTGCTTATCCTGGAGAGAACTTGTGCTCATCTGATGGCGTCAATGTGTTGCATCGAGCGCTCATCTCCTTTTGTCACGTGTTGACTCTGTGCTCATTTGGGGTGGCTCATACCATCTAAGATGGTGACTGGACCCACATGTAACTACTCTCTCTCAAATTAGTGTTCATGAAGAGAGAAATTATATTTGTAATCGGGCATGTACTGGATTTCTGCTGCTATGGGGCCAAAACATAGGAGCCAGGTGAGTAGAGCTGGGGTATGGCTTTCTAAACGGGTGTTGAAAAACACCGACAATCCCAGACACTATTGGTCTCACCGAACTGACTATGGTTGGAGCCATAACACGGCCAGGTATGGTCTGCTGTCTTCTTTGGTTAGGAAACGTTTGAAATAAACATAGGTAACTTACCTCTGCGTGTCAATGTCGCAAGCGCCGCGGGTGCTCGAGGTGGTGCAGGGTTTTATCGCAGAACGCGATCAGTGCAATGTAGAGCACATCTGCGGTCCGTGTCTTTCTTTCGCTTCATTGCGCGCATCAGCTGAAGGCTACGTGGTACATAAGCTACAGAAGAACAGGAAAGCGAGCTGCAGCAGGAAGTGGACGGGCCTCTTTCAGCTGCGGCTGCGCCTGCCGTGCAATCCGAAGGCTCCTTTGACAAAGTGAGTAAGAACGAAGTCTTGCAGCAGACTGCATGAAGCACCGCTGGGTGCGGCTCCGTGTTGCAGGATGGTCAGTGTGGTGGGCGTGGTGGTCATACTGCCGCGCATTGGCCGCGTGAACAGCACTAGCGCGTTCGATATCGATTATACACTACGATTGTGCGGGCTGATCGCACCGGCCGTTGCCTTGTGTTGCTGCTGCTGCCTGCTGTTGCTGCTGCCTGCTGCTGTGGGGGACTTAGAAAAAATCACCCTGGGCACTGCTGTACTGGGGTCAAAACCTTGCGGCCACACATGCCTCAAATGCTTTTTCTCATTTGATACTTTAATTGCAAGTTGAGGACTTTAGCGAGTTCGGCAATGGCACAAAAAGCGCAGGGCATGGAATCGAAGGGGGTACCACCTCATATAGGGAGCTCTCGCCAAGGGCCGGCCCGGAAAAAGAGCGCTAACGATTGGGGCACTTTCACGCCCGATCCGCAAACGCATTGGTAATTTAATTTTATTTAAAGTGCACTGCCCATATCGGATCGTGCATCGGCCACAAATGTCGCTGAGGGGCTGTAACGTAACACTCAGGCAGCTGCCCGGCCTGGCGAAAATTGCGGTTTGAATCGGGGCCATTTCAAGCCTTGAGTGCCACCGCATTGGCATTCTAAATACATTAAAAATGCGTTGAGCATGTTGGAGCCTGTATCGGATGTCTTTCTGTGGAGGCTGTAAAGTAACACTCAGGCGGCTTCGCCCATATCGTCCAGTCAAGTTGTACATCACAAGGACCCTCACTCACTGTGTATTGAATACAATATCTCGATTGTACTTGCTGTCAGTGCAATGTTCGTTTTCACAATTCGGGCATGCCCAAACAAACTCATTTCCTCATCGCACGAAATTTCAAACAAGAATCAAAGAATAGAGTAAGCTGCAACGTGTGACTATGGCCTGTCTTGAAGGCTACAGCAATGTGCTAGGCACGTCTTCGACAAGTGCATCAAAGCTACTGCAGAACATAGGCAGGCCGTTTTAGACCTGCTGCGGCAAACAGACGACTTAGATGTACTGGACCCAGAACGAATCGCAGAATTCCATGCGCAGCAAACACAGCAGCTGCAGCGCTAGCAGGCATGGAGGGTCAGATACACTAGCACATTTAGTTGTATAACATAGGCATTCGACAAAGTGAAAGTGTGCATCGGATATGTATTTCCTGGCAGCTCCATAACAAAATAACAATAACATTCAGGCGGCTTGTCCCCATAACCGCTCAGCAGGTGCACCTGCAATAGATAACCTTGTATGACATATAGCGAATTGCAAGCTCGAGCTTCTGCGTCAGGCATGACGAGGGGCAGACAACAGCATTTGCTTATCGCACGTTTTTTCACACGAGAATCCAAAAGCCACGTTAGCTGCACATTATGTGATTATGGCCTGTCTTCAAAGCTAGACCGTTGCGCTAGACACGTGTTGGACAAGTGCAGCAACGCTACTGCGACACACAGGCAGGAAGTTTTAGACTTGTTGAGTGCAACAGACGACTTAGATGTGCTGGACCCAGCACGGATCGCACAGTTCCATGCGCAACAGACACAGCAGCTGCAGCGCCAGCAGGCTTGGAGGCAGCATATACAGCAGCAGCAGCTTTCTGGCCAGGTGCAACAGCCACCAGACCTCCAGGGCCTTGCAGATGACTTGCAGCAGGCATTTGCAGCAGCAGCCGCAGCAGAGGCCGCTGGTGAAACAGTGCGCCCCAGCAAACGACGATGTAGGCAGTTTGACCGCTTGCAGCAACAGCTGCAGCAGCAGCAGCAGCATCAGCATCAGCAGCAGCAGGAGTTGGCAGCTGCAGCCGCAGGTGATGTTGCAGCAGAAGCCCCTGCTGTTGAAAAGGGCCACAGAAACAGCTGCTGTAGGCAGTCACAGCGTATTCAGCGCGCTCACATTAGATATTGGACAATGGAGCCCAAGTTAGGAATAGGCAGCGTTCAACCCTGCCACTGAACAACGACCAACAACAACGACAACACAACAACAACGCAACAACACAAACTAGTGCGTCAGCAAGTTGAGTGATTTGTGTTGTTGCGTTGTTGTTGTGTTGTCGTTGTTGTTGGTCGTTGTTCAGTGGCAGGGTTGAACGCTGCCTATTCCTAACTTGGGCTCCATTGTCCAATATCTAATGTGAGCGCGCTGAATACGCTGTGACTGCCTACAGCAGCTGTTTCTGTGGCCCTTTTCAACAGCAGGGGCTTCTGCTGCAACATCACCTGCGGCTGCAGCTGCCAACTCCTGCTGCTGCTGATGCTGATGCTGCTGCTGCTGCTGCAGCTGTTGCTGCAAGCGGTCAAACTGCCTACATCGTCGTTTGCTGGGGCGCACTGTTTCACCAGCGGCCTCTGCTGCGGC
>CADDIJ020002942.1:0-15134 GCA_902809745.2 Tetradesmus lagerheimii
GCCTCGGTGCGGAAGCGCTGCCTCACGGTGCTGGTGCTTGATGCTGGTGCCCAGTGCTGATTGTTGTAAGCTGCTACAACAAGCTGCTTCAATGGCTCCAACTTCTGGTCAATGGCATCCACAATTTGCTCCAAAGACACAGCTCCTGCAATGCAAGGCAAGCACACATGAAACATTGTGTCACAACTGCTGCACAAGCAGTGACTGTCTATGCATGCTTGGAATGAGCGCCATCGCAAACCCCTGCAGCATCTGACCTGCTGTGGGGCAATGGTCGAAAGCTCAAGCGGGAGTCATGAAGTGCACATGCAAGGGGCAGGGCGGGCAGCAAACGGTCAAACACCTTCGCAGAATACACAGCAGGAAACTGGGTGGTGTTGTGGAGCCTGTTGCATGCAGGGACAAAGTGGTAGCTGCACACTGCACAGCATCATGCATGCAGCACTCTTCACAGCTAGCACTGCTTGATTGTACGTCTGCTTCACAAGCAGCTAGGAGGTGATAAAGAGGTTGGCAATGTTGCCTCAAGCACCATTGCAAGATCCTGCATGACTTACCTCCTGCTGTTGTTGGGAAGTGGAAGAAGCCAGGCAGGGCCAGTGAAGGATGTACATGCAAAGGGGCAGGGGCAGAGCACACGGCCAAGTTCATGCAAGAGGGCAATATGTTGTTTGCCAGCGTGTTAAGGCCACAAATTAAACCATTGACTGCATACATGGACACGGCTGTCTGCTGCTTTGACAGTTCAGCCTGCAGCAACCCTTTCCGTGGAAACAGCGGGTCGTCATGCAGCACAGTTTGCAGCACAACATGCACACAAAGACCAATCAATATGAGCACAGTTATGTGGTGAACGTGACATTTGGGAGGACAGAGTGTTTTGGCAGCTAATTTTGTCGCTACCATCAAGCTGGCTGATGCCTTCACTTGGCTTTGAACCTCAAATGCCTCCCTGCCAGTGATGCTGATCAGTAGCAAACACGCATGATACTGTCTTCCAGCATGCTGCAGATGGTGGTGTATGCTGCGCGCCTGAACCAGGACTGCTGCTCCATGAGGTGCCGCAGCTGCTTCACACGCATCAGCAGGCAATGCAGGTAGCAGCCCTGCCATAAGCACCATCGCAAGCACAGCCGCAACTCACCTGCTGCTGCTGCTGCTGTGGGACGAGAGAAGCCAGGCGGGGAGCCATGAAGAGTACATGCAAGGACACGCGGGCAGGGCGATGTTCAGCAAAATGTCAAACAAAGAAGCTTGCAACATGAAAGCACAGGGGCATGCAGCCCACATGAGCACGCAGGATTCTGTTGCAGGGGCTGCATGGTACTGTGGAAGTGTTCAAGCATGCCTCATGACACGGCTTTACAAGCACATCGTAAATTACGCCCTAGCAAAGCGCTGCTTGGTGGGCACGCGCAGCATGTGATAACCCAGCTTGCGTATTCAAAAGATTCATAGACTAATCTATGCTGAGGTTGCAATTCAGACTGCAGCAACCCTTTCCATGAGACCACCAAGTAGTCTTGCAGAAGAGTTTGCAGCAACTGCTGGCATGCACCACAGGCGGCCGCTGCATGCTAACATGCCACCAATGCATGCGACTCCAACGCTCACCTGGTGCTGTTGTGGTAAAGCACGAGCCGCCAAGAAATGGCAGTTGATGGTGCATGTACATGCGCAGAAGCACGGCAGAGCAGGGCAGCACAGGTCAACATTGATTTGCATGCAATGAGCATAACTGTATGCATGCAGCAAGCATGAGACGGACACATAATGGTTGTCAAAGCGAGGCACTCAATACCAGCAGTGCACCAGGCCAAGGACACAACCATGTGTCGGCCCGTCTGGGTACCCTGTACGAGGAACGTCTCATCCGCACGCTCAGCTGAGTGCACAGTTCACCCCTTGGATGAGGTTGTGCCATGCAGGCAAACAACAAGGGCAGGGCGAGGGATAAGTCAGGCGGGGATCCATGAAGAGTACATGCGAGAAACACACATGCACAGCAATGTTCAAAGGGACAAAGTAGGGTTGCTGCATGAAGGAGCGCACAATGCCACTGTGCCGGGCATGCAGCACACAGGAGCATGCAGGGTGATGGTGCAGGGGTGCCAGGAATGTTAGAAGTGTGTTGAGTGTGTTGAGAAGTGTGTTCCAGCCTGCCTTGTGCCACTGCTCCATCAGCATGCTGTTATTGTGTCCTAGCAAAACACTGCTTGGTGGGCACACACAGCAACGGGCAGGGCAGTGGTCAGAGAAGTTTTAGACCAAGCGGCTTTGCAACATCACATCACAATGGCATACAGCGCACAAAGTTCCAAAACTGATTCAACTCTTCGTCAAGAATTTTCAAAAGGAGCATGCCGATGCAAGCGCGTCAGGAGCGATGAACACCAACCGCACCTGTCTGCTGCTTCACCAGCAGCATCTCCTTTTGCTGCACTGCCGTTCGCTCCTCCTGCAGTGCCTGCAGCCGCCGCTGCAGTGCCGTTCGCTCCTCCTGCAGTGCCCTTCGATCCTGCTGCAGCTCTGCCAGCTGCAGCTGCAATGCTGCCAGATGCTCTGGTCCACTAGCAGCCCGCAGCTGCTGCTTCAGATCCTCAATCTCGGCCTCAATCCTGCCCTCCTTGGCCTCAATCCTGCCCTCCTTGGCCTCAATCATGACCTCCTTGGCCTCAATCCTGCCCTTTTCGGCCTCAATCCTGCCCTGGTCAATCCTGATGGCATCTCTTAGGTCCACTGGCTCTGGTGCTGCAGACATCTGTCCCTACAGCAAGCAGCAGCCGTGCATGGACATGTGGGGTGCATCTTGTCGACAAACCAACCAGTTAACCACGGCTCCTGCAATATGTGCAAGCTCAGCGTTCTCAGATGTAGACCGACCTTGCCAGCGTCGCCTCGAATGACAGCGCGCAGCTCTTTGGCCTCACTAATGCGCTCAACCGTTTTAAACAATGCTCTTGAACAGCTTTTGGGCGCCTGCGAGAGTCTTGCACTGGTGAGCCACGCATGAATGCTGAAGGTGCTTAGGTGCTGTGCCAGTGCGTTTGAAGGCAATGCAGATGTTCAATTGTGCACCTCTAATGTTGAAAGGCACACTGCAATAAAGCCTCACACCGCCAACACGAAGCACGCCTGAGCAGGTCGATATTGCAAGCTTCACTCACAGAAAAGAAGGCTTGGCAGCAGGCCGTTTGAAACCATGCAACAAGATCAAAATAGCTTGGCGGCACCGCTGCTGCCCTCTGCAAAGGTGCCAGACGGAGGTCCTCAAGGTGAGAGCTGCTCAGCGTGGCCAGCTACAGCATGCTCTACCACGGCAGGCTTCGCAATCAAATGCCATGTGGTAAATTATGCGAGAATTGTGATGCGGACGGGTCCTGCATGCCGTTGGAGCTTGCCTGCCCAAGGGATGACTCCGCGCCTAGGCCGGCAGTGAAAGCTGCAGCTGTGCATGCACTGGATGATTATTTGTCAATGCATTGAAAGAACAGGTCCACGGGACCCAGGGGTTGCTGTTGCGAGCTCTGGATCCTAAGAGCCTTATGCTGGCACTTTGCTGCAGCAGCAAGCATTCATGTGGCTGCATGCTTGGCAGGATTTTTTAGCAACCACAACAATGGCTTAGTTGCACAAATCCAGACAAGTGCTGGCGGAAAGCCTATGCAAGTATACCCCAGCACGCCATCACGACAGCACCGCCAACCCTACCCTTCAACACTGCCTTTTGCTGCAGCAGGCTTCCTACAAGCACACCGCAAAGCAGTGCTGCGCACAGTGGTACTCACCGGCATCCTTAGTGGCGCAGCAGTGCTGAAATCGCTGCTGCCTGTCAGCAAGAATCTGCCATGCCCGTACTGCACCATCTCTTCTTACATTGGCTGGACCTACTTCCTCATGTGGTCTGTCAGTTTTTACCCCCAGCTGATCATCAACTGGAGGCGGAAAAGCGTAGCAGGCGTTAGCTTTGACTACTTGGCGTTTAACGTGGCAGGCTTTGCCTGCTACAGCGTGTTCAACCTGGCGCTGAAGTTCAGCCCTGTGGTGCAGAAGGTGCGTCCTGAAGCAGCTGCTGTGCACGACTTAGCATTTGTGGCAGCGCCTTTATGGGTAAAGCAAGCAAGCTGTGATTTAGTTTTACTGGCAGACGACTCTGTGCAGGTGTGGCTGGGATGCAGCAGCAAGCACCTAGCGTGTCCTTGGGTACATGGCAGAGCAGCTCTAAGAAGCAGTGGCATGCATGGAAGTTCGGCTACCGCAGAGCAAACTGGCATTATATCATCCCGCTGCTACTGGCTCGGTCGCTCTTGCAATCTGACAAGTCCTTTTTGCTGCTGCTTGCTCTGCTTGCAGGAGTACCATGCGCGCTTTGGCCCCGTGTCGCCAGTGGAGCTCAACGATGTCTTCTTCGGCTGCCACGCACTGCTGCTTAGCCTGCTGCTTGCAGGACAGTGCCTGTTCTACAAACGTGCACCACAGCAGCGGCTGAGCTCACCAACGATGCTGGCTTTGGGCCTGTCAGCTGTAGCTGCAGGAGGATTTGCAGGAATGCTGTTCCTCCAAGGCGAGGGCGATGCGCCTTTCACATGGCTGGACTTGTGTTACATGTGCAGCTTTGTGAAGATGGGCGTCACGCTTGTGAAATACATCCCGCAGGTGCGTGTTACTTGGCAATATTCATAACAAGGTATTTGTTCAGATGCGCTGATAACATTGCTGCTGGTTTCGCAGCTTGTGCTTTGCTACACAGTAGCTGCTAGCCAACCAACAGCAGTGCTGCACTGCAATTTGGAGGCGGGGGGTTCAGCTGCGCCTGCCCCAGCTTGTTGACCCTCTGCTGCCTTCTTATGACATGCGCAGGTGCACATGAACAACACCCGCCAGTCAACAGAAGGCTGGTCAATTGACAATGTGCTGCTTGACCTTGGAGGTGGACTGCTGTCGACGGGACAGCTGCTGGTCACTTGCCAAGTTCTGCATGATTACAGCCCTGTGCTGGGCAACCCAATCAAGTTTGGGCTTGGTCTGACGTCATTTGGGTTTGACATCATCTTTATCTTGCAGCATTATGTGTGGTATCGGCATGCGGCCCCCACACCAGCTGCTGCTGTGATGCGGCACGGTGGGGATGCAGCAGCAATTCCAGCAGCTGGTGCAGAGGCGGCTGTAATTGCAGCAGGTGCAGGCAGCGAAGCAGATGGCGCTGTTTACCTTGCTGTAAGTACATGAAGCGCATGCTTGCTGTTGCCATTCTTGCCTGATTACTAGGCTGCTGCAGCTTTGAGCAGCAGCAGCAGCTGTGGCTTTAACTGTGACATCACGCTCTGCTATGGTATTTCTTCATGTAGTGGCTGCTGGGCATCTGTCATGCCAGGCGTGCATTGTAGCTGCTCTGGCAGCACGGCCACATTGGCAGCACCTGATGACGCATACTTGCTCTTGTGTAGTTGCTACTTTCTGTGATACATGGCGGTACTTACCTGTGCATTCTGATGCATATGGTGTACCACTGCCCACAGTGCCATTGCACTGTTGAGCGTGGCTGTCGCGTGTGTGTGAGCGCGCTGTCGGATGCTTTGTTTGCCAGCGACAGCACCAGCAGTGGCAGCATGCAGCAAGCACAATGCCGTGCAGATTCGTGCTTGCAACCCTCAGTTGGCAGCAAGTGGTGGTGTGTGGTGGTCCTGCATATGCGTTTGCGGTGGATCTGTATGCAACGTGGCAGTGCCTCTGGCAGCCACACCGCCAACGGCTCACCCTGTGTGGGTGTTGGTGCATGCAGGATGTGCTCAAAACCTGAGCTGCAGCTGCAGCAGCCGCAGCTAATTTCATACATTGCTTTGGCCAGTACTTGTGCCCGCAGGAGATGTGTGTGTGCAGCTTTGATACGCACTTCTTTGCCCTAGGAGCATGCGCAGCGTTGAGTACTGTTGCCTCCGTGCCAGAATGTACAATACTGGTGTTGCATTAGTTGTAGTAGTGGTTGCCATTGCGATGTTGCCAGTTGCTCACCATGGAATATCCCATGAGGTTTCCTGTGGGTGTGTGACCGTTTCACGTGTTGCATGCCGCACGCATTTTGCATGCAGGCTGGCCTAAGCGCAATGCTAGCTGCATGCAGTGGCAGCTACCATGCATGTGACAAGCATGTACTCGTGTGAGCCTGCGCTTGTGATGGCCAAAGGGGCAACTTTACTGCCCCTGCAGCTATGTGACAGCATGTTGTAGCATAGGCACCCGTGCCACGTGCTCCACTTGACACATGGTGCGCTGCACATGCGTCTGTTATACCGTTCTGCTGTGCAATGCGCTGATCAGAATGATGTGCACACACTGCGGCAAGGGAAAACATGGCATGGGATCTGCAATTGTGTTGCAATTGAACTTCAGGACCTGATGCCAGACCGCTGTCCACACCTTATGTGTGCACCAGCGGCCGCCACGAGCCACCACGTGTATGCTTTTGGTTGTGCATCAGCAGCAAGCAAGCTTGCAAGGTTCAATCTGTGGCGTGTGCAGGTTCCATGCGTGTGGTGTGTGCAGGCAGTCACTAGTGGCATGCGGCAGCTCACCGTGAGGCTGTGACAAGGCTGCGGCAGTTTGCAGTCTGCATTCAGGCATTGGCTACCTGGTACCTGTCAGTGTCGCCCTATTTTATTGCAGTGGTTCCTGCTTGTGTGTTGATGACCCGACATATGTGGAATGCATTGATGACCCGACATTGTGGAATCAATGAATGTGTGAAGGATCAGTCTGAACATCGAAGTATGTAGTCATATGGCATGTCGTAGATGATGACAACAAGAGCGGTGGCTAGCACTAGCAGAGGCCTGCTGCATGCTGCGCTTGGCACTGCCAGCGCAATGCGGTTCTGTTTTGAATGTGCAGGTGAAGATTGAACTGTTGGAAATGGCCAGAACGATGCATGTTTAGGAACAACTGCTCAGCCTGAGCAGTTGCTCAAGAGATGTCGTCGTATGTCATCCTAATGGCAGCAGAAGGCTTCTGCTCAGGCTGAGCCCCAATACTGAGCCTCAGGGGGGCGGCCCCAATACAACGCAGGCGGACCAGTGTGTTGACATGAACACATGATGAACTTGTAATGATTACATGAGTCTGTCTCTTGACTATTTCATGCGATCGGATGAGCTGTAGCACATGTACAGCAACAACAGCAGACGCGGCATTTTGGCGGCAATTTGCTGCCAAACTGACCCACCCACAGTTGATACAGGAGTTCAGGCTGGCGCTGTGGCTGGGGCGCACTCTAGCCCTGCCATCAGAGGAGTTGGGCAGCACATTGAGTTCAAGGCTGATGGCAGGATTCAGCAGCTGCAGGTGAGTTGGGAGTGTCAACAGTTCTCAGCTGCTGGGGCCATTGCACAAGCTCACACTGTGAATTTTGTTGCAGGTTGACCTGGCTTTCCCTGCCAACTCCGGGACCATCACCCGCTTGATGGAAGCATGGTGGAACTGCAAGGTAAAATGCTAGCAGTGGCCTGCTCACTGTGTGTGCATACCAGGACAGCTTGCAGAAGCTCTGCAAATGCACAACCTACTGAACATGCAAAGAGCTTGCACTGCTAGCAGAGACGTGTGCTGCACCTTGGCGCATACCTCAGTCTTTGCTTTTAACTGATCAGGCACTTTTAAGTCTAAAACTCTGAGGCAGCACGATGCCCAAAAATAGCATGCCTTGTGTAATATATAGAGGATTTTTGCTTCCTCAGGTTTTGCTTTCAGAACCCTTTTTGGGGGCAAGCAAGCAACAGACAGTGACTGCCTGCCTAAGTCTAGTCATTACAGTATGGCTGCATGTGTGTTTGTGTGCTGTTGCAGGGTGGCCGCCCTCCTGGCAGCAGCAAGAAGGCAGCAGCAGCAGTGGCAGGCACCTCAAAACCTCAGTACAAAGCCATGCCAGTCAGCTTCAACAACACAGTGGAGAAGGTCCTTTCCCTGGAGGCAGAACTGCTGTCAGCACTGAAGGATATCAAGTAAGCATCATCCCCAAGCTACACCAGATTGCTGAATGCTGCATGTGCCGATGTGTTCTGAAGGATGCTTGACTGCCAGCTTGGCATGCGACAATCCTGCATCAGCGGCAGTCCAGCCAAGTTCACTTGCCTTTTCATGCCGCTGACTGTGCGCTTGCTGTACTGTGTTCCCATGCCCTGCCTGCAGTGATCAACAGCTGGCCCTCAAGGAGCGCGGCGACCCGCTGTGGTTCCATCCATCCAGGCTTACCAGCACTTCGTCATACTGTCAACGCCAGTTTTGGCTACAAGAGGGTTTGGGTTGGCAAGTCCTTCCCATGGTGGACTCAGGAGCTCACAGATGCTGTGGAGGACAGGAAGCAGGCTTACCTGCGCTACAAGAACTCAGGGCTTGTAGCAGATTGGGCTACTTACAAACAGCAGCAGAAGGCTACTACACAGCTGGTCAAAGCAGCAGAGAAGCAGTACAAAGAGCAGTGCCAGCATGCCATTACTTCTGCATACACAAATCGCATGAATGATGACAGCCTGCTTGGAGAGAAAGACATGTGGCAGCTTGTGCGTCGTCTGTGCCCTAAGCATGTCAGCGAGGCAGTTTACAGCGTCATGCAGCATCCATCTGGGCATGTGGCATCTACCCCAGCTGAGAAAGCTGATGCTTTCAAGTGTCATTATGAGCGCGTTGGCAGCCATGCAGCATTTGCTTCCTCCAACCCCCAGTTTGACGCTGCACACATGTCTTGTGTTGCAGCCAATGTGCAACAGTATTTGCAAGACTCTGCTAACTCCCCTGCCACCCCGCTGGACCTGCCCATCACTGCCGCCGAAGTTTCCGACTGCCTGCAGAGGCTGCGCACTGGCAAGGCCGGCAACCCGGCTGAGGAGGGCATTGTCAATGAGCTACTCAAGTATGGAGGCAGCGCGGCCGCAGATATGTTACTGCAGTACTGCAATCTGATGTGGCAGCTTGAGCAGGTGCACCAGGTGCCAGGTACAGTTGTGAACATGCCCAAGAAGGGTGACCTGACAGACCCCACCAACTACCGTGGTATCACCCTGCTTAGCGTGCTTTACAAATTTTACACCAGCGTTCTCAACCAGCGCCTCATCAAGTTTGCAGAAGGCAAGTCAGTGGCGGAGGGCACGACACAGCAACGGCAGCAGCAGCAGCAGCAGCAGCAACAGCAGGCGCAACAGCAGCAGCAGCAGGCACGTCAGCAGCAACAGCAGCAGCAGCAGCAGCAGCAGCAGCAGCGTGTAACTGCTGCTACAGCAGCAGGAACGCCGCTGCTGCACGAGAGCCAGAACGGCTTTCGTCCCAAGCGCAGCTGTGCTGACCACCAGAGTGTGCTCAGTGAGGTGTTGGGTGGGAGGAAAGCTGAGGGGAAGGATTCTTATGTGCTGTTTGTTGACACCTATAAGGCTTTCCCAACAGTGTGGCTTGATGGGCTCTTTCAAAAGCTGTGGGACAAGGGTGTGCGTGGAAAGATGTTCCGTGTACTCTACAACTTGTATCAGGGTGCACGCCGTGTGGTGTCTCACGAAGGTCATGTCACTGAGAGCTTCACATGTGACCTTGGTTTGCATGAGGGCGATGTTATTTCCCCCACACTGTACCTGTACTTCATTGATGATCTGCTGCATGAGGTGCATGCAAAGCACCCTGGAATCACCCTTATGGGCCCTTGTGACGAACCTGCTGGTCAGGTTGTGGCAGCCATGCAGGCTGATGACTTTGTTGCTGTGTGCGGATCTCTGGCTGAGGTTCAGGCTGTGGCTGCAACAGTTTATGAATACAGTTGTAAGTGGCGGTTCAAGCTGAATAGCTTGAAGTCTGCTGTCATGCATGTCTCACCAGCTAGACAGCCCAGCCAGTTGGCTGATTCTGGCATCGTTTGGAATGGTGTGCCTGTGCCTGTTGTATCAGAGTACTGCTACCTTGGCCTGTGGTTCAACAATGCCTGCAACTGGAATACGCACTTTGAGAAGATGTTGGCAAAAGTGCATCGTGTGAAGGGTGGGCTCATGCCAGTTTGGAAGAGCCGGCTCATCAGCGTGGAAGTAAAGCGTATCATTCTGCTTACATGCGTTCGCCCGATTGTTGAATATGGCAGTGAGGTCTGGTTTCCGTCAACTGCAAGGCAACTGCAACAGATTGACAAAGTGCAGACTGACATCATCAAGTGCTCAATGCGTTGTGGCAAGGAGCGCCCTTGCACTTCACTTGTTCTGGCTGAATGGGGTGTGAAGCCACTGCACATGTGGATTCATCAGAGGGCGATGGAGTATTACTTTAGGGTTCAGCGTATGCAGAACTGTCGGTGTCACGCCTTGTCGGCGGGTCCTTTGGCAACTAAGGTCTTCTATAGCGATTCGACGTAGGCCGTAGTTGTATAGAAGGCTCAGTTAGTTACCAAGGGAAGGCTTCACACAATAGACAAGGCTACGAGGACTTGAGAGGTCTGATGGAAAGACTTCTTGAGTGAATACTTCTTGTTGAGTGAGGAGAGGCCCCCTGTATTTATAGCCTTGGCAAAAACCTACAACGCCTCCTCAACTGCCTACAATTGGAACATTCTGGACCAAGGAAGCTTCTAGACAATCCTAGAACATACTACTTCCGGAAACATCTACATCCTTCCGGAGACTTCTAGAACTTCTGGAACATCTGGAACCTTCTGGAAACATCCAGAACCTTCTAGAACCTTCTAGAAACTTCCGGTTTCTTCAACCTTACATCATGCCCCCTCCCCAAGGAGCAACGTCCTCGTTGCTTACCCATCAGCCACGTCGACGCACCTGCCTGCGTGTGCTGTGGGTAGCCACCTCCTGCTCTGGGGTTGCATGATGAGAGGCTTCATACTCATCTATCAAGCTCTGCTCAGTGTTGCTTGCTGGCTCCCATTAATCATCCTCTGGGCCACAATTGAGCCAACGGACCAAGTACTTGATAATCCAGCGCCGGCCGTCTCGCTCACGCCGCTTGTCAAGGAGCTTGTCTACCAGCCACTGGTCGTCATCAGGGTAGACGAGCACGGGTGCAGAGTGTCCTTTGTGGTCAGGGAACTGCGCATCTTCCTTCCATGGCCGGAGTAAGCTGATGTGGAATACAGGGTGAATCTTGAGAGAAACAGGAAGCTTCAGCTTGTAGGCCACCGGATTGATGATCTTCTCCACCGTGAAGGGGCCAATGAAGCGAGCTGCGAGCTTCTTGCTCATCGTGGATGGTAAATTGAGGTTGATTGTGGACAGCTTCACCTTGTCTCCGACTTGGAACAGGTAGTGTTGTCGCTCCTTGTTGGCTGCGCGCGCTTGGCGCTCATGGGACTCCCGAAGCTTGGCCTTGGCATGCTCAATTGCGTCCGTCATTTCCTGAGCACGCATCTGCGCTGCTGGCACGATCACATCTGCCAAATCAATAGATGAGGACACATTCTGACCATACGCCAAATAGAAAGGCGTGTAGCCCGTAGAAGGACTGACTGAATCATTGATAGCAAACTCCGCCAAATCTAGGTAATCGTCCCAATCATCCTGGCGAGGTGAAACAAAGTGGCGTAACACCTCTTCCAAGGTGCGGTTCGCACGCTCACTCTGGCCATCAGTCTGCGGGTGAAAAGCTGTAGAAAACCGCAGCTCGGTGCCAAGAGCTTTGAACAATGCCTGCCAAAAGTGGCTCAGAAACCGCCGATCCCTGTCAGAGATAATGACACGAGGCAAACCATGGTGCTTATACCATGTACGCACAAATACGTTGGCGATCGCCTCCGCTCCTGCAGTCTTAGTGGTGGGTGCAAAGTGGACCATCTTTGTCAGGCGATCCACAAAGGTCACCACCGCATCATGCCCCTCCTTGGTAACAGGCAGATCTGTGATCAAATCCATGGTAATCTGCTCCCATTTTGCCGTAGGCACAGGTAAAGGCTGCAGAAGACCAAGAGGTCGCTGCATCACAGGCTTATTGCGCTGACATGAAGGACATGCCACAACATAAGAATAGACAGAACGGCTCATGTGCGGCCACCAAAATCTCCTGGCCACACGTTGCAGGGTCTTGGTGTGGCCAAGATGTCCTGCACTTGGACAGTCATGGCACTCGGCAATAATGCGCTTCCTGAGCTCGGGAATTGCTGGGATAGCCACGCGATCCTGGAAGTACCACAACCCATCATGCATCCACAGACCTGGCATCACGTCATCATAGTAGTGATCCTTCTCATATCCAGCCTGAATCTCCTCTTTCAAGTTGCTAGGCACAGATGCCGTAGCAAGCTCAATTGAGGCGAGATCCGGGCGCCGTGACAGAGGATCTGACAAATTCTTAGCTCCCTCCTTGTAAGCAATCTCCGTACCACTGTAGTACGACTCGATCCACTGACTCCACTTGGCCTGTCGTCGAGAAAGATCCTGCTTCTTGTTGAACCAAGTATGATTCAGGTGATCAGAGTTGACCTTGAAGGGAACTCCTTCCAGATAGCAACGCCACTGCTGTAGAGCGTAGTAGATTGCAAGCATCTCCCGATCTCCAGTGGGGTAGTTGCGCTCTGTTGGCGAGAGCTTCCGTGACAGATAAGCCACGGGTTGCAAGCCCTTACCCTGATTTTGAAGTAGTACCGCTCCAAGCGCAAACTTGGAGGCGTCGGTGTAGACCTCATAAGGCAAGCTCGGATCAGGCGTCACCAGCACAGGTGCGGACACCAATGCCTTCTTGAGCTCGTCGAAGGCCCGACCTTCTACATCATCCCGCCAGTGCCACTTGATGCTCTCCTTGGTGAGCTCCGTCAACGGGTACGCCTTTTGAGCATAGTGCTGAATGAAGCGCCGGTAGTAACCAGTCAAACCGAGAAAACCTCGCACTTCACGCACAGTGCCAGGTGTCGGCCACTCCGTAACCGCTGCCACCTTCTTGGGATCTGGCTTAATGCCGTCGGCACTGACGACATGTCCCAAGAAGTCGATTTCGCTGAGCCCAAATGCACATTTGTCAAGCCCCACATAAAGCTGATTCTCCCTCAAAACCGCGAGCACCTTAGCCACGTGCTCCAAATGCTCCCCAGGTGTCTTGGAAAAGATCAAGATGTCATCCAAGTACACCACCACAAACTTATCAAGATATGGCTGCAAAATCTTATTCATCAAATGCTGAAAAGTTGCGGGTGCGTTGGTCAACCCAAAAGGCATAACCTTCCACTCAAAGTGACCATAGCGCGTCCGGAACGCGGTTTTTGGCACATCCTGCTCAGCAATGCGGACCTACCAATAGCCACTCTGAAGATCAAGCTTGCTGAACATCGTCGCCCCATGAAGCTGATCCATCAGCTCGTCAATGCGAGGCAAAGGATAGCGATTTTTCACCATTATCTTGTTCAGCGCCCGATAGTCAATGCACATACGAAGCTTACCACTCTTCTTAGGAACAAAAAGAATGGGTGCTCCATACGGCGACTTGGAAGGTTGGATGAACCCCATGTCAATCAGGTCCGTTAGTTGTCGCTTGACCTCCGCCAGCTCCAAAGGCCTCATGTGATAAATACGTAGGTAAGGGGGCTTGGCACCAGGCTCCAGCTCAATCTCATGTTCCACACCTCGGGATGGAGGTACACCTTTTGGCAGTTTGCCAAAGATGGCTGAGTACTTGTGAAGTACCCCCTTCATCCGTTCAATCCACTCGGGATTCCCCGAAGGGAGAGAGAGGTCATCTATCGCACGGATAGTTGGGTCCTCCTCAACCTCCTTGAGGATGGCAAGGTAAGCAATTGCGCCCTTGCGTAACTCCCGCTTGAGTTGAAGCGCAGACAACAAACTGACACCGGGAGTTGTCCTCTCGATGTTAGAGGGTTGCTGCAAGGTGTATGTGACGTCCCTCTTTTCAATGGTGATGGTGTTAGACACCCAGTCGATGGCAGGGTTGTGAGCAGTCAACCAAGGCTTGCCAAGGATGATGTCGTATGGTGCCAGCTGAGTGACGGTAAAAGGCCTCCGGTCCTTGAATTGTCCAATACGGAAACGTAGGTCAGGCACGACCGTCCCCACATCTTGCAGTGAACCGTTGGCGAGCCTCACTTGACGTCGATGGAGCTTGAGAGTAGGCAATCGGAACTTCATCACCACCCTCGGATCGATGTAGTCCTCACTCGCACCTGAGTCTACTAGCACATCCAGCACCTCGCCGCGGCACTTGGTCTTCAGACGAATGAGCTCATGGCTAGCAGGCTCAAGACCACCTAGCTCCATGGCGGTGCACGAGTCTTCGGCCTCGGGTGCAGTGAGTGTCTCCTGCTCCTGCTTCGCCGGCAACTCCTCCTCCCATGGCCTTGGCTTCACTCCTGTGTTCACGGGCGGATCCCACAGGATGATCACCGGCCATTGAGAATCTTGCTCCACCCACCTGTCCCCGGATGGGATAGAGAACAAGCCCTCCGTTCCCGCAGGGTACTCGTGAATTACCCTCATCCCCTGCGTCAGCTTCCACCACGGCTTCCTGTCCCACTTGGGCAGGATAAACACGCCGCATGTCGGCTCCGGTGCGGTCTTCTTACAATCCAGGTAGTGCCTCAGATATTGGCCAGCATGCCGGAAAGGCACATTCAGCCATACTGACTCGCCGCTGACATTAGCCTTGCGGAAGTCAGTGAAGCCCTTGTAGAACTTGTCAGCCTGGGCAGTCTCCTCACGTGCGCAGGCGTCCACTGAGAATGGCCTGTAAGCATCGGCGTACTTGACCTTCTCCATGCGGTTGAACAGCCAGTAGGTACAGTCCCGCAGTCGTCCACAACGACGGGTACCCGCTTTTCCCTGGGCTGCACTGGATGCTCCAGGCTCACTAGGCCTTTGTGAGCCTTCTACCTGGCGTGAGTCTCTCACAGGCGCACGGGGCTGAGCCTGCTCAATGCGCACAGTACGACCCACACTACTGCACGCGCCCTTCAGTTTGACCGTGCAGAGGTGTCCTCATCACGCTGCTTGTACGCTTGCAGCTTCTTGCAATCCCGCCGCTTGTGCCCTGGCTTGCCACAGTAGAAGCACTTGAGCGGCTGGTTCCTGGGCTTCTGCGGCTCCATTGCTCCGAGCTCCATGGGTGCCGGTCCGCCCCTTGCAACCGCTCCACGGTTGCTGCTGCCCATGTTGACGAAGCGGCTG
>CADDIJ020002943.1:0-56694 GCA_902809745.2 Tetradesmus lagerheimii
CCCACTCCTTGCGGCCTTTGCCAACAGCAACAGCACCTCCTCGCATTCACTCACTTGTTGCGGCCACGCTGCGTCAAGATGACAGGCAGGATCTGCCCAGCCCTCTGCCCCCAGCTCAATCAAACCAGAACCTTTGCCAACAGCAACAGCACCTCCTCGCATTCACTCACTTGTTGCGGCCGCGCTGTGTCAAGATGACAGGCAGGATCTGCCCCGCGCGCTGACCCCCAAGCTCAATTGCCACGCTCGCAGCGCCCGCGCTGTCTCCTGCAAACAGGCTGCACCAAAGCTGGCAGTACTGCTGTCGCAGCCTGTTGCTGATTGTCAGGTAGCTGCCGTGGTCTAGCAGCACGACTTCAAACGGCTGCCAGGTGCCCCGCAGCAGCCACGACAGCAGCCCACGGCGCCCTGCAACGCCACAGGTGGCGCAGTAATGAATGCAGTAGGTGCTCAGGAAATGCACTTGATCAAACTGAAGTGTGCGGGTGAAATCAGAAAAAACTACTGGGAAGCGTGGCAGTCCAATGTTGCTGATGGTCAGGTAGCTGCTGTGGTCTAGCAGCACGACCTGCCAGGTGCCGCGCAGCAGCTACGACAGCAGCCCACAGCGCCTTGCAGGATGCATGGAACACAGAGTGGCGGCAAAATTGACACAGGGTTGCAAGCTAAGGGGTGTCCCTTTGTCAATAGATCTACCAACCAAACCGCGTTGAAAACGCAAACCAAGCTGCACACGTCATACTCCGCACCGTTCGGCCATGGCATTCGTGTTGGCAACACACATGAAGCTGTACGCATAACATGGTGAACGACACTCGTCAACCACCAGTCAACAGCAGTAACGCCCGGCGCACCTTTTGGCCGCACCATGATGTTGCCGGGGTGTGGGTCGCTGTGGATGTAGCCGTGGATGAACGTCATCTCAGCAAAGGCCTCGTCCATCATGCGGCCCACTGCATGGGGGCTGATGCGCGCCGCACGCAGTGCAGCGCTGTCGTTTACCTGGAAACAAAGAAGCAAGGAAGAGGGAAGCACAGCACAGCTTGGGTGCCACGTAGTGGCACGGAGGCGTGTTGAGGCTGATGCGCGCTGCGCGCTGCGCAGCGCTGTTGTTCACCTGCAGACAACAAAGCAGCAAGGAAGATGGAAGATGGAAGATAGCCGACATTGATTGGGTGGCATGTAGCGGGACGTAGAGATTTGAGGATGCTGGTGCACACACAGCGCGCAGCACAGCACTTTGGTGTACTGTGCTGAGTAGACAGCAGACAGCACGAAGCAGAGCGTCTGAAGTATCAACAGCGCCAAGCGGTGAAGGGTGTGATGGTTGAAGACAGCATCATCATGCACACGGGCGGGTTGCTGTGATGTGCAATGCGCAGCACTGCCAGCTGCCATTGTAACGTCATGCTTACTCTGTGCCAACTGCTCAAAGCCAGCATAAATGTTTTTGAGGTACCATAGTACCACCTGCCTTGACAGCACTGATAGTTGTAGAGTGTACACAGTCTCACCTTCAGACCATCAATCCACTCCATGGTCATGATCTTGCTCGTGCACAGCGCCGCATACGCAGTCGGCACCGTGACGCCGCAGCGCGAGTCGTTGGCGGCCCTGCTGCTGCAGCTGCCGCTGCCGCCGCTGCTGCCGCCGCTGCTGCTGCTGTTGGGGTACATGCAGGACATTAGCTTCTGGGAGTTGTGGATCTCCACATGGAAGTCTGCAGGGCAGCCACAAGAGCCGCATAAATATTTTATAAATCAAAGCAACATGCTCTTGGCCAACAGTGCTTGCCAGCAGAATCAGATGCACTCAGGCCGTCAGCATTGCCGAATGTTGTGTCTGGACACTTTGATAAAGCCTTCTGCAGGGGTCGGCTGCAGGAAACAGGATGGGCCTGTGCGCTCTGGTATCAGTGTAGATGTCAGATATGTCAGCAAGGCTCGTGACACATCTGCAGCGCTGTGGTCTATTTAGCAGCCTCCAACAGAAGGCGCAGAAGCTCCCCTGAATCTTCTGTCACCTTCAGCTGCAGCTCACCAAGCTACCAGCCCAGTCAAAAGTACAATAGCAGCGTGATAAGTCAGAGGCAACAATGCTGCAAAGCACTCACGACGACGCACCTCCTCAATGAATTTTGAGTTGCAGAGCCAGCCCAGCCGGAACTCAGGGAACAGCGCATCAAGAGCGCTAACCACACAATGTAAGCCAGGGGACCTGCCTGTCGGCTCCAGCCGCAACACAACAAACCATTGCACCAGGATGATTGCACCAGCAATAAAGTACCAAATAATAGCCGTAGCCGACCACTCACCCAGCTCCTCAGTGAGTTTCAGCTGCAGCTCGTCAAACAGCCAGCCCAGCCTAAACTCTGGGAACAGCGCCTGAGCGCAGCGCGACAGGCAGCCCAGCGTGGTCAAGTCGGCGTTGGCAGCACCACGCAGGCCCGGGTACTGCACCTTCACTGCGACTTGCCGGCCATCTGCCAGCCGCGCTTTGTGCACCTGATGAACCGCATTGCAACGCACGACATAGCAGGGTGTCAATGGCAAAAAAGGGTTCGGTAGGGTCCATATTCTCAGCACCACGCAGACCTGGGTACTGCACCTTGACCGCGACTTGCCGGCCGTCAGCCAGCCGTGCTTTGTGCACTTGATGAACAGATTTGCAGCACACAACATTGCAGGGTGTCAGGGGCACACAAGGATGTGGTGAAGTTCACGTTCAAAGCCCCATGCAGGCCTGGGGTGCCACACTTCGACCGCTGCCTGCAGGCTAGGCGCGCCGTGCACACTCGTCCGGTAGGTTTTGACTGCATTAGTGACATGTGTTGATCTGCATGCTGACTATGGCTACGTAAGTGAAGCAGAACAGCAGAGGATAGCATCATGTTGCACCTAGTCCCATACCATATTGAGCAGGTACTGCTCAGCGTATCTGGTGTACAATTGCACAGCCTACCTGAGCAAGCTACGCTGCTGCTGTTGCCTCTGCACTGAACTCTTCAAAGATCCCCCGCCCCGCACCCCAGTGCATGCTGCTCATGATAGTGACTACAACCCAGCCCACCTGAGCAAGCGACGCTGCTGCTGTTGCCTCTGCACTGAACTGCTCAAAGACCCCCCGCCCCGCACCCCACTGCATGCTGTTCATGATAGTAACCACAACCTAGCCTACCTGAGCGAGTGACGCTGCTGCTGTTGCCTCTGCGCTGAACTCTGCGAACACCTCCTCTGCGCCAGCACCCAGCTCCAGCCGCAGCACCCTGTCCACAACGTGAAAAGGCCGCGGCTTGGCCTTGTCCTGCAGCAGCGCCAGGTGCTTGCGGTACTCGTTCGGCACTGCGCCAAAGGCAGCAGCAAACTGGCCAGCCTTCACGTACACGCCACCATTGGCGCGGCACACCTCCGTGAGCCGCTGCAAGCGTTTGAACGTGCAACAGTGACAGGAGCGTTAGCCAGTGTGCGCTGAGGTTAAGGACGAGCGCGACCCCGCAGTTGGTGCGGCACACCTCCGTGAGCCGCTTCAAACGTTTAAAAGTGCAAAAGTGACAGGAGAGTTAGCCAGTGTGCGCTGAGTTATTGGAGAAAGCCACACCGCCGTTGGCACGGCACACCTCCGTGAGCCGCTGCAAGCGTTTAAAAGCGCAGCGGTTACAAGGATCGTTAGCCACCCGCTTGCATCCAACTGATGTGCTACCACCAACCCCAGCCACTGCTGAACGCTGCTGATTCTGCAGCTGCATTGATGCTGCAATCGGTGCGCTTGATGCTGGCATTCTACTAGTGCTGCTGAAACTTCTTGCTTAGATGACACCCCTAGAATAACACAACAGATCTGCACATCCGAGTCCTACCTGTGCCCAGTAGTTGTGCAGGTTGCTGATCTGTGCGTTGTAGCCTTCGGGGTCCAGATCAGGAGCGAGGCTCATCATCAACCGCTTGTAACCAACTGCTGCTTGAACAGCCCACTGCAACGTGCGCAGCGTGCGAGGCAGCGAGCCGATCAGGGCTAGGATGTCATCCCCTGCTTTGACTGCTGCTGCAGCTGCAGGGCCTAGATACAGCGAGCTGCGAGCTTTGACACCTGCATGGCAGGTTGACGGTACGCACACACGGAGAGTTTTAGGCGACAATGCACGTTATGCTGCAATGCAAGGGGTTGAAATACGGGCTGCAGCATCTGCACAACGCGTGTCAGGGTGTAATTGATGCAAGTGCGGGCTGCCGAATGTGCTGTGCAGGTGACAGTTGCGGTTCGGCTACAACTGCGCCTGCTGCCACACTAGTATCCAGCATAGTATGCATGTTGCACAGTGTGTGGCCGCATACCAGAGCCGTTCGATGCAGCTGCTGTTATACTGCATTAGCAGTCGCATGGCTATGACGTTGCAGTAAGCATCCTTTCATAGTGGTGGAAGCCGCAAACACCAGCCTTGGCCTGGACTTGTATCCTGCAGCTGCTGCTGACGAGCCTAGACGCAACAGCACCACGCTTCAACACATACTTGCAACCTGTCGTCTCACCTTTTGCAACTGCTTGCACCGGTGCTGTGCCAGCGGCCCCCTCTGCAGCACTCGTGCTAATGCCTGCCGCTTGCTCCCCCTGCATCGGCAGGGGATGTGATGCTGGAAACGCCTTGGTTGTGTAATGCGGCCCTGTTGGCAGCATTGGCTTCGGATGACCAGGCGGGCCTGCACCTACTGCTGCTGCTGCTGGTGGTGATGCTGCTGCTGATGATGGTGCGGCTGTCACCTCGCTGCTTGCTGCTGCTCCTGCAGCCGCTTGGGCTTGCTGCTGCAATCCCCTGCTGGCTCCACTGGCTCTACTGCTGCTTGTTACTGCTGTTGCTCGCGGATACAGCATGCCTCCTAGCCCTATGTACCACAAAAGTGATGTGGCGCGAGAGAGTAGCGGTCCTGCTGCTCTGCTTTGCGATGTGCCTGGTTTACTGCTGCTGCCTGTACTGTTGAGCCACGAGCTGACCTTGCTGTAGCAGCTGCTGGCGCCCTGCTGCTGCTGTTGGTGCTTCAGTACGTTTGACTGCAGCGGCTGAGGCTGCTGAAGAAGCTGCTGCTGCGGCTGCTGCTGTTGTGGCTGCTGAACGTCTATGCTGCCTGCAGGTGCAGCAGCCTGGCTGACCTGCTTCTGCTGCTTGAGCGGCATCTGCCACCTGGTCTAGCTATGGACCTACGCCGGCACGTACGTTACTGAAGATTCGTGTCGATGTGTTTGGAGCGCCCAGCCATGCCCTAGCTGCTCTTGTCTGCTGTGCTCGTATGTCACAGCAGTAGACAGCTGGGCTGCAGGTTCAAGGATAGGCGCCTGATGGTCCGTGGACTGTCTTGTACAGATGCATTCATGTTCAAATACTCCCACCAACACGCTCTAGTGATGGGAACTTGACGAAATTGCTCCCTCGGACCGAGATCAAGCACACAGCGAGACCGTCATGTTATCACACTCAAAGTGACACCAAACGGTAGCTATAAGCATTCACAGACCCTGATGTCCAGGCCGGAAGGCCGGCTCAGACACCTGTGGAGCCGTGCGTGTCGCCGTGTTTTCTCGTCTAGCACGCGTACGCAGCTCTACCTGCAACAGTCACTATCATGAGACTAGAAGCATGCAGATTACTGGGATGATCACGGTTGGGTCTGTACAGAGGTCAAGTTGTGACACAACAGCAGGACACAGTTCGTCCTGTGTTTCCTCATCCTCACCCGCAACTTGCCAGCAGATTCCAAAGCCAACAGAAGCCTTTAAAAACAACCCGTGCGTATGCGCAGCCCTCAGCTGCTGCGTCAGCACGCGCTGTGAAGCAGCCCGCCAAATGCCAAATGCAGGTGAGTGCTGATCAAGGAATGCACAGCCCATGTACTGCAGGCCACACTACACCACTAAAAACGCCAATACTGCTGTGAGATGCACAGCATTGAGTTGCAAACACACACACCTGCAGATGCGTCTTGCAGACCGGCAGCCTTAGCCACCTGCAAGTATCAGCAGGTTGCCAGTGCTCGCACATCTGCAACGGGAGCGGATATGGATACATGTAAATGTGCAGCTGCACAAAGCACACCACACGCTACAATCCTAATCATACTGCGCGCTTGCGGCGGCAAGCAAGGTAGGCCCTGTCTGTTGCGCAGCAATGTCGTGCACGCGAACACAGCAGGACGATCGCTGAGCTAACACATATGCCAGTGGCTGCTGCAAGCACAGACACCACTGGATGCACATCAGCCGCAGAGGATTCTCAGCTCAGCCTAGTTAGGCCACAATGCACCCGGCCACACAGGCAGTGTTGCATACAGGTGCCACGCACAAACAATGGTGCGTACTGGCAGCAGGAGGCACTACAAGACTGGCACCACAAGCTATGAGAGGAATTGCAGGCCACGCAGATGACAAAGACCATGCAGCACAGCACGATAGCTGCATGAGCAACGCTGCATTACCCTTGAAACACAAGTACAGTGCAGAGGCGTTGACAAGCCTGCATGTTAAAATAGTCCTGTGTCACCTGCAGCAGCGTCGTACGCACACAATGCGCCAGCAGCACAAGAAATGCTATGCATCCCAGCAACCGGATCCCAGCCAATTGGTGAGGCAATGAGACAGTGAAAGCAAAAGAGAAGGACTGACCAAAGGCACCACTTCCCTACAAATCACACCTTGCCAAAAGACAACCAAAAGCAGCTGCAGCAGCAAGCCATACCCTGCTGGAACTTGCAGCAGAGCGCTCGCCACCGTGACTGCAGGAACACAACTGTTACAGCACAACCGCCATCCTACGAGGGCACACGACGGCCCCAGCAGTAGCAGCACTGCTTACTGTTAGCACACAGCACCAAGCTAGAGGGCACGCCGATGCAGCAGCAGCCGCAGCAGCACTGCTTACTGCAGGTCGGCCATGCTAGAGGGCACACGCTTACTGTAGGTCGGCCACGTCGAAGCCTGGCATTGGGCACATAATTACTCCAGCAGCAGAAGCAGCAGCAGCAGCAGCAGCACTGCTTACTGCAGCTTACTGCAGGTCTGCCACATCGAAGCCTGGCATTGGGAAGCTGCTTGCGAAGGCCTCCACTCTGCTGCGGATGGCTGCCAGCTGCGCATTGCCGCTGATGCCCTTCACCCAGTCCTTGAGCAGCTTGCCGTGGCTCTCCTGCACAGACTTGGTCACCTGCAGCACCGCGATCAGCATGATATAATTGAGTGGGGCACAGACAGCGGGCGAATGTTGCAGACCGCGGGAGCTGTATTGGGGCAGTCCTTGAGCAGCTTGCCGTGGCTCTCCTGCACAGACTTGGTCACCTGCAGCAATGAATGCATCAGTCGGTCAGTCAGTCACTCAATCAGTCAGTCAATCAGTCAGTCAGTCAATCAGTCAGTCAATCAGTCAGTCAATCAATCAGCAAAAAGCAAGGCAAAAAGCAGATAGAGAAGTCGATAATGCTGCTGGCTGTTCTCATCCTTACCTGCAGCACCTCGTGCAGGAAGCCCGCCGCCTGCTGAAAGTCCTGATCTCAACTTGTATGTCATGATACACATAACAAGCACAACGACATTGCTGATTGTTGTTGTACTCACCTGCAGCACAAGCCCGCCACTTGCTCAAAGTCCTCCTCATCTCAACTTGTATGTCATGATACACATAACAAGCACAACGACATTGCTGATTGTTGTTGTACTCACCTGCAGCACTTCATGCAGGAAGCCCGCCACTTGCTCAAAGTCCTCCTCAGCGAGGCCTCGTGACGTCATCGCGGGTGTGCCTGCAGCCACACGAAACATGTATTACGTCAGCTTTACAGCGTTCACATCTACAAGCTGCTGAACAATCTGAGCACGCATATACATGCATGGTATGGCATAGTATGGCACACATGCAAGCTGTGCGGCTGCGCTCATTGACCTCTGCCTATCCCCTCATGCAGCACCATCACAAGCATAGCACCCATGCAGTGCGAGCTGCGGACAGCAATACCTTTTCAATCCTGGCACTGATGCTGGCACAAGACCCACAGTCACAGCTTGCAGATGCATCTGCTTACCGATGCGCACGCCTCCTGGGTTCATTGCGCTGACGTCGCCCACGACTGCGTTCTTGTTGAGCGTGATGTGTGCCTCGTCGCAGGCCTTCTCCATCTTGGCGCCGCTCACGCCCTGCAACAGAGAATGAGGCACGCCAGGCAACAGCTTCATTGACTGGAGTAGGTTGGGACTTGTAAGATGGCACATGTCAGAGGCACAACAGGCAGCATGGCACACGTCAGGCCAGCAGATCTAATGAGCGACAGTGTATTGCAGGCCTCTTGATCTTGGCACCACTGATGCCCTGCAGAGCATGGGACACAACAGCCCAGTGTAGCAAACCTTCATGCCAGCGCAAGCATCGATGATTTTTTGCAAGCGTTCACTATCTTCGCTATGCTGATGCCCTGCTGATGTCCAGCAAAGTACACGCGCTGAAAAGGCCGCAGCCTCTTTTCTGGAATGTAGCTTTGCAACACTTACAATAGACTGAGGCAGCAGCATACCCCATCCCCAGGTTGAGAGCGCGCAGGCATGTATCACAGCACACCCGTCTGCCAACACACGCCACCAGCCGGCACAAAACACACACAGCACCAGCGCACCTCTCCGCGCAGGTCCCACAGCAGCAGGTGGTTGTCTGTGCCATCTGTCACCAGCTTGTAGCCCCGCTTCTTGAGTTCTTCGCCCAGCGCCCGCGAGTTGGCCACCACCTGTCGCTGGTAGGCCTTGAACTCCTCGCTGGCCGCGTGCTTCAGCGCGACTGCCAGCGCTGCGATCTGGTGGTTGTGTGGGCCACCCTGCGACAGCAAACATCACAAATAGAGGTGATGTTAGGATGCCGGATGTGCAGCAGCTCCAGCTGCAGCATAGACACAAAGAGCAAACACGCAGGCATACGTTCATGGCGATGCGCAAGCAGCCAGCATGCTTCAGCGCGACTGCCAGCGCTGCGATCCGGTGGTTGTGGGGGCCACCCTGCAACGGCGAACAGAGATGTCAGATGTGCAGCAGCTCAGGTAGCACTTTACACAGAGCGAGCAACCGTGCATCTGGTGGTGTGTGCCACCCTGCAGGAAGAGGTTAGGGTGCAGCACAAGTGACAGGCTGTGTGAGCAAGAATGTGCGTAAGCAGTCACATAATCCGTCGGGGCAGCTGGGAAGAGGTGCCACCGCTGCCAGCGGAGGTGCCTGGCAGCTAGGCTTAGTAGCAGTGGCGCAGTGTGGAGGTTTGGGAAGTGAACATTTGGCGCATGGTGATGTCAGGTGGTGGTGTCTTTTGAGATGCCGCAACTTTTGAGGAGTGGTTGATATGGATGATCTCTGGTGCAACTAGCATCGCATCCATTGTGTTGTGCCATTGGATTGCGCTCATGTTGCGCTTTAGCCAGTTTACTCCCGCTTTTATGGTGTTTCAAAGCACACTTTTAGGTGTGCCAGCTTATGCCTTGTACAATCCTGATCGAGAGTCTAGGACTATTTTGGCTTCAAAGTTGCTTCAATCTCCCTTTTTGGCGCAAGATTGCGTTCACTTTGTGTGGTGCATGCCATCTGAGATGGCGAACGGCCTACGTGTAACTTCCACTCTCTATAATCACAATCACAGGATCGCCTCACTACAAATGCATAGCTGCAAAGCGAAACCAACCGCCTAACACGGTTCAAGCTACATGCACGCTATCATAATGCAAAGTGCAGCAGCACACCGCTCACCTGCAGTGACGGGAAGACTGCAAAGTCGATCTTTGACTCGTAGTCGTACTCGCTGCCCTCCGGCTCTCCCTTGGCCAGCCGCTCCACAGGCTTGGGGCCCTGCAAAAGACAGCAGCAGCAGCAGCAGCATGCAACTTTGACAGTTGTGCAACGGCAGAGCTACAAAGGGAATTGCCTGCATCTTTGCTGTGCCAGCAGAACAATGCATCTGCTGATGCGCTCGAACGCCTGCCCGCACCAACCACTGCAAACACAGCCGCACTCATTGTGTCCACAGCTCTATCACCCGGCAGCTGTGCGCACAGCTGTGATGCAGCCCGACTAGCTCGTATACAGCACGACATATGCACGACACATGCGAAATTGACACTGCGAACACACTTCAGCGGCGTACCTTGCGCATGAAGATCCAGCCCTGAAAATTCACACTCAAAGACCACAACGGTATCCCCAGGAACGCCGCACACCATAGCAACACTGGGGGATACTAACAAGCTGCTGTGTGGGGCACACCTTGCGCATGAAGATCATGCCGGCACGTGGGCCACGCAGGCTCTTGTGTGTGGTGGTGGTCACCACGTCTGCGTACTCAAAGGGGCTGTCCACAACGCCAGCTGCCACCAGGCCGCTGATGTGGGCCATGTCGACCAGCAGGTACGCGCCAACCTGCAGCAGCAGCAGCAGCAACGAAAGCCAAGCGGCACATTGCGATGGGTATGCTGAAGCAGCATGTGGCGCAGGCCGCTGAGCAGGTACGCGCCAACCTGCAGCAGCAGCAGCAATGAAGAACCTTTGATGGCACACTAGTTATAGCTTAGTTGAAGCAGCGGGCATGGCGGCGAGAACTGGACGTGTGCCATGTCGACCAACAGGTACGCACCAACCTGCAGCAGCAGCAGCAGCAACGAAAGCCAAGCGGCACATTAGCGATGGGTATGCTGAAGCAGCTGGCATGGCGCCAGGCCGCTGATGTGCGCCATGTCGACCAGCAGGTACGCGCCAACCTGCAGCAGCAGCAGCAATGAAGAACCTTTGATGGCACACTAGTTATAGCTTAGCTGAAGCAGCGGGCATGGCGCCAGGCCGCTGATGTGCGCCATTTCAACCAGCAGGTACGCGCCAACCTGCAGCAGCAGCAGCTGCAGCAGCAGCAGCAGCTGCAGCAGCAGCAGCAGCAATAATAATGGCGGCAGATTAGCAATGGTTTGCTGAAGCAGCAGCCGTTGCGGCAGGCACTTGACGTGTACCATGTCTACCAGCAGGTACGAACCAGCCAGCAGCAGTAGCACAGCTCAGCACGACATCGTTGCATTCACCCACTGTGTATATGCCCAGTCGTACTGCCTGCTTCATTGCTGCACAAGACACTGCTGAACCAGACATTGCTGGAAAGCACTTGGTTGCCTGCTGCCTGCTTTCTCTGCAATCTGCCTGGAGCAGAGCGCAACATTTTATGCGTCAGATAAATACCACCGGTACCGCAGCACCACCCCTGTATATCCTCCGCAGATGCTGCTGGTGCTGCATGTGCGCAGCACCACCATGCACATTCTCCTGTAAATGCTGTTGATGCTGTTGCCGAGCCACCCTCACCTTGTCTGCGATCTGCCTGAAACGCTTGTAGTCCCACTCGCGAGCGTACGCGCTGCCTCCCGCGATGATGAGCTTGGGCCGGAACTCCAGCGCCTTCTCCTCCAGCCGCTCATAGTCCACCAGCCCAGTCTGCGGGGTGAAGTTGACAGCAGCAGCAGCATCAGCAGCAGCAGGAAGGCAGCTTGGTGACGCAACAGAAGTCAACAATCCAGTTGCTCATAATCCACCAGCCCAATCTGCAGCGTAAACAGCAGCGCAAAACAGCAGGGGAAAGAAGGGCAGGCAGCTTGGTAATGCAGTAGGAGCTTGGGCCGGAACTCCAGCGCCTTCTCCTCCAGCCGCCCAGTCTGCAGCAAGAAAAGCAGCAGCAGGAAGTGGGAAGGCAGCTGGGCCTTTGAAATAGCAGTCAAACACCCTGAGCAAATGATGCAACACAACTACACTACACACGTTCAGTTCTGTGCCACGACACGTCATAAGCCGTTGCTCTGTGTGTACAGCACAGCGGTGCATGCCACTGGATCCACGTTTTATGACCAGCGCGCCAGGACTAAAGGTTCCAACCCACAAAATAAACCATCAACCAAGCAATACAACAACACTGCTGATCTTGCGTGCAACAGCACCGCCTACCTCTGGGTTGAGCTTGTAGGGCAGGCTCTCAAAGTAGATGCTTGTCGCGGAGACCTTCTTGTTGCCCGTGAAGTAGCCGTGCGTGAGGTGGCCACCGCTGGGCAGATCTAGGCCCATGATGCGGTCGTGAGGCTGCAGCAGCGCAGTGTACGCTGCAAAGTTGGCGGGGCTGCAAGCAGAGGCAGCAAGCAGCATTACAGAAGTTGGGCAGAGCACCGGTTGATCCATGCAGTGCAGTGGAAGCGCTTATATGCGGGAGCTGGCAGAAGGTGGGAGGAGAAACAGCAGAGCAGACTCGAAGTGCATGTGATGCTGTTAGCGGGGCGTGATGCAGCACAGTGCAGAGAGTGATGTGGTATGAGCAGGTGACACACATATGCTTGCAGTGTGATGCCCTGCTGCGCTGTGTTGGTCGCGCAGTACTGCTGTGCAAGTACACTTTGATCACCACTCACACTGCTGCAAGTGGCCAAGAAACATAGGAACAGCACCGCGACTGCTAACATTCAACTGCTGCAGCTGTTTGCGCTGTCTGCCACCAATATGCATGGTCAACTGCCAGAAGCGTCCCTGCCACACAGATTCCACCTGCCATCAACTGTCCACGCCACATCCTCGCAGCTGCGGTTTGCTGCCAGTATATGCCTTCACTGACCTGCCGGAGTATGGCTGCACGTTGACGCCCCATGCTGCTGGGTCCAGGCTGAATGCCTCCAGAGCACGCTTTTTGCACAGCAGCTCTGCCCTGTCAATGTGCTCATTGCCACCATAGTACCGCGCGCCTGGCTGGCCCTCGCTGTACTTGTTCGTCATGCATGAGCCGAGACATTCGAGCACTGGACGTGATGTGAAGTTCTCTGAAGCAATGAGCTCGATGCCCTTCCTGCAGCAGGACAAATGTCCCCAGCAGCAGCACAGCAGCAGGCAGCATGATGGATCCTAGATGCCCTCCTGATGCCGCAGGCAGCGCATACGATGAAGATTAATGCATGCATCTACTACCGTAGCGTACATGCAAGTCAAGGAACGTCCAGCCGCACTCGTCGTTCTGGTTGCTTACCATTGGCGGGCCTTCTCGTCCTGCACGATCGAGTACATCTCTGGATCCGCCTCCTTGAGGCTTTTGAGAGACTCTGGAAATACATTGACGTTTGCTTTGTGCACACCGTTTGCTGCCATCGTGAACAAGCTTATCTCACTATGCAAAATATGTTTAGAAGCTTGCGTGGGTCAAGAATGCTGCATGGTACATGTACTGGTGTGACTATATAGTATAGGGCCTCCTTGTTGGGGCTGACCCAAATCACAGTCACTCGACTCCAAACAACACTCAAGGCGCCCTTAGAGAGGTCGAGTAGCACACGACGACAATCGATCACTTGATTAAGGCATTGTATTGTCAGATGAAACTATTTTTGGAATATCTGGTGGGTTACCGTGCTTGGTTTACACAAGCGGGCCACTTTCCGGTCCGGCACTTGTTTCTTTCGCTACAACGCATGCGCTGAGCCGGCGAGGTTTTTATTAGGCATTTAACAACTTAAAAAGTGGGTTGATGAATCTGCGCGGCTTATGCTGCACTGCATGCGAAGTCCAACGCGAGGCAATAATTGGAGAGCACGGCTGGACCAACATGCGTGGAATCAAGTCGGACACTGATGACCACCAGTCAGACATGGAAAATTTCCCGGTTTTCTTGCTGCAGACTGCTGCTTACCAGCTTTGAAGTCAACTTTCCTTGTTTGCACGCCCACAGCAACAGCAGGGTGCCGCATGCAGGAGGAGAGCCTGAATTTCTGAAGACGCTGCCGGATGTATGACGCAGCAGTTGTTTTCGATCTCTGCGGGTGATCAGCTTTGTGCACATGCAGTCGCAAGCCTACCAGGCCGCAGCTCCTGAAGGACACCTGGAGACCTGGCACCTGCCGCTTCCTGCATTTTTGAGAGTCTGCTGCCTAGACCAGGCCTGCATCAAACACTATGTTCGTCCAGCGCAGCAACCCTCAAAATAAGGAGCAGTTTCGATATAGATTTCTACCAAATGGATGCCCGCACGGTGTTGATGCGCTGCCAGTGCATGCTGTACAGGGTAGTGCAGTACAGCCTATTATGGTAATGCCTGCTGTCGGCCAGGCCGGCACGCAGCGCTTTAAATCCGTTGTCATGCAACCATTCTGATAGCTGGGTGGGCAGGCGCAGTGGGGCAATGCAGGAGCACGTCCAGGTGTAGCTGTGCGCTCGACAGCCACACGCATGATGTGAAAATGCAGCAGCACTCGAGCCGAAAAATGCGATATGACGCCCTACCCCTGTGGTGGGCTTAATGTGCCTCACTGTACGGCACATGCCATGTGACAGGTGTATGTGTTGTTGCCTGTACCAACGACCTGGTGCGCCTACGACCTGGTGCTGTCATTGTCATCGGGGTTCTCACGGACTGGACTGGCATTGGCGGTATATGGGCTGGGCAACGAGTGTCACAGGGTGCCCGCTCAGGCCACTCTCGTTGACACTGCGTTGTCCCTTATGTCGTTTCTGCGCTACAGGTGCGTTTGACGGTGATGCCTGCATGCTGGACGGCTTGCCTGCATGGACAGCCCACTTGGAGTACCAGGAGAGCTTGAGCGGGCGCTCCTGGTCAAGCATTGCATCATCATCATCATCATCATCATCATCATCATCATCATCATCATCATCATCATCATCATCATCATCAACATCATCATCATCATCATCATCATCATCATCATCATCATCATCATCATCATCATCATCATCATCATCATCATCATCATCAAATTGCATGAAGGTATGATGCTTGTTTTTACCTGGAGCCCAGGATCCGCCTAAAACCGTTCACTATACAACCTATGCTTACAAGGCCTGAGAAAGTGGTATGATTGGGAGTTCACATTTTTGGATGCTGGGACCCCACAGGGCATCTTTGGCATTTCGAATGCTGAGCACTCACATTCCTTGGCCATCTGTATAGCACAGCCAGGATTTTGCTTGTTGATAAGAATTGATGATTGAGTGCAGCACGTTGCATGCATCCACCGTGGACCTGTGACAGGCTGTTGCAGTGGTAGCCAGATCAGCGAATAGATCAACTCACATGTGTGCAGTGCCAGGAACAGACTCTTTGTTTGGTCACATATGTGCAGCACTGCACCGTCTGAGGAGCGCTGCAGCACAGCAGATTAATTGGATGCAAGCCTTGCACTGAAGGTCGTCAAATCTGTCACTTGGGATTGGGGTTGAGTTGACAGCAGCAACCGCTGCTGATCCAAGTCAGGCCGCTCTTCTGATCAGCATCCATAGCGGGGTTGTGGAACAAGACGTGAATCTGAGTAGGGAAGCTGCTTTCTGTTGCTGCTGCTGGCACACTCACCCGACCCAGTACACACTTTGCGCGACACGAACCAAGCTTTTCGGATGTTAAAATAATCTTGATTCCAACCAAATACGTTATTGAGTCGTGCTCAGCGCGTGCATGCGTCTGACCTAACCAGCAAGGCTACAGCAGCAGCAGCACTTCTCAGCAGCACGGGCTTGCCTCGCTTGCAGCCCCAGCCAGCGAGCGGGCTGGCGCCCGCAGCTCTCAGCGTGTAGCTCGGCGCAAGGGCGTGCTGCATCATGTTCGGGGGAGCAGAGGAGGAGCTGGAGCTGGAGGATCAGCAGCCCATCGGCCAAGAGGATGCTTGGGCAGTCATTTCCTCCTACTTTGAGGAGAAGGGCCTCGTTGGGCAGCAGCTGGACTCGTACAATGAGTTCACGAGCAACACCATGCAGGAGATCGTGGAGGAGACGCCAGAGATTGTGGTCAAGCCAGAAGCACAGCACAGGCCTGGGGAGGACATGGACGAGGAACTTACTGAGCGTGAGGTGCGCTGATCAATTTGGTTAGGGTACCATCAAGTAGTGAACGTGAAGGCATGTTTGTTGGACGTCTCATGTTATGGCAGCCTATGCTGCATGGCAGCAGCCGCAGTGCTGCAAACAACAGGCAGCATGCAGACAGCGGTACAGCAGTTGCCCAAGGCACTGCCCCTGGGTCTGCTCGGCAATGGACACATATGGCCAGAACCTGCAGTTGCTGTTTGCGGGTATCAGCCTCCAACAGAAGCGTACAACCATACCCATGTAGCTGGTTGTCAGCATCACTGCTGCAAGCAGCGCTTGGCAATTTGCAGCTGTCGCTGTGCCTTGTGCATGCATGGGCCTTGTGTCAATGCTTACCATATCTCAGATTGTGTGTTGTCGACGGTCTGTTTACTCTCCCTGCAGGTTCGTGTGAAGTTTGAGCAGATCTTCATGAGCAAGCCGATGGTGACGGAGCTGCTGAGTGGTGAATCGCAGCAGCTCTTCCCCAAGGAGGCGCGCCTGCGCAACCTCACGTGAGCACTAGCAGCAGCTTGCAGGAACGGCAGTTGCACGAACTGCAGCTTGCAGGAACGGCAGTTGCACGAACGGTAGCATGCAGGAACGGCAGCTGCAGAGGAGCCCTCGCAAGATCAGCCGCCGCAGCACCGCCATGCAAGATCAGCAGCAGCAGCAGCTGCAGCACATTCAGGGTTGGCAGCGGCTGCGGCATTTGCTCTCATCATCAGCAGCTGCAGGCGGGATATCCATCAAAATGATGGTGTGCAGGAACAGCAGATGTGCTGACAAGGATGCACCCCGTCCACCGTTGTGTTGGCGCTGGTGCAAGAGGCAGTGGTTAGCAGCACACATGCATGGCCGCAGTTGTTTGATGACCTGCAAGCAGGGCGGTGGTCAGCTGCAGCAGCGGTGATGCAGCGGCAGCAGGTCAGGGGCAGGTCAATGGTTTGTGTGCAGGAATGCTCATGCTGCATGCAGCTGCAGCTGCACCTGCTTGCAGTGCATGCGGCACCGCAGCTTGCACGTAACAGAGGCATGGTCCATGCGTTGTATGCGGCTTCAGCAGCAGGCTGTGTGCAGGGAGGCAGCCGGTGCACGCCGTGTCTCTTTACAGCAGCAGGTGCAGCGTGGCTATCACGCCATGGCAACAAGACGTAATGGCTTGGCAACCAGACATAGGAGCCATTGTGCAGTGCTGTCAGAAATCGTAAGCCAGGGTCGCCTGCCGCCGCTGCCCGGGTCGCTGGCAACCACTTGCTTGTATACCATAGCCAACGACACGTGCGTGCTGCTGCTGCAACGTGTGCAGGTACTCTGCGCCCATGTACGTCAACGTGCGCGTGAAGTACTATCGCGCGAATGAGGAGGGTGAGATGGAGATAGACCCCGAGATCAAAGAGGACTTCCACGAGAAGGTGTTTCTGGCAAAAGTGGGTTGCTGCTGATGTGGCCGCATGTGTGTTGCAGGGCTGAGGAGACCCACGTGTGTACGGGCAGCAGGGGCGTGCATATTCAGGCGAAGGTGTTTCTCTGGCAGAGGGTGGTGGTGTGAAGTGTGGACATGCTTGCTTTGGTTGTCATATTGTTGACAACCACATGTGCACGGGCAGCGGGGACCGGCATGCGCAGGAGAAGGTGTTTCTGGCAAAGGTTGGTTGCTGTGGTGCCAGTTGTTCCATCACTGCCATGTGCCATGCTAGGGCCTAACTCGCTGTGTTGCTGCCGTCTCTGCTGCTGCTGCTGCCGCCAGGTGCCCATCATGCTCAAGTCTATGCTATGCAGTTTGCAGGACTCGTCCGACTCAGACCTCATGGGGCTAGGCGAGTGTCCCTTTGACCAGGTGCGACACATACTTTCGGTTGGGTCACTCGACTGCTTGTGTCGTGACTAGTGCAGCCTGTATCAAGAGAAAGCCATATTGTTGCTGTGCGACTGGGCTGGGAACATACTTACCCCATGTCCCACAGCAGTGCCAGGTGTAACATGAGGCATGCGGCTGCTGCTGAACCTGTGCTGGTGTGATGGGCAGAACTTGTGCCACGGCATGTATTGTGTGTGCGACTTAGGCACTCCTGCTTTTGTTGCTGTTACATTTGTGCCTTGCTCGTCCGGTATCGTGAGCAGAGCGGCAAGTATCAACCTTCTATTTGGGCCAGCATGTCCTCGTGCTGCTGCTGCCTTGTCATGTGCTGTAGGGCAGCTACTTCATGATGCTTGGGCACGGACCGCTTCTTTGCTTGGTTTGTGTGCGCCATGCTCATCTGTCTACATATGCTCATGCTGCTGCTGCCTCCTCATCTGCTGCAGGGCGGCTACATCGTCATCATCAGCTCTCCGCCTTTGCCGACATGAGCTCATGCTGCTGCTGTTTCAGTGTGCTCATGCCGCTGCTGCCTGTTGTGCTGCAGGGCGGCTACGAACCACAGAGCATAACCAACAACAGTCTGAACCCTACTGTAGCTGTAGCCAGTCACACTTCTTGGTTGCTTTTCATGTGCACTGCAGGGCGGCTACTTCATCATCAACGGCAGTGAGAAGGTACTGATTGCGCAGGAGCGCATGGCAGCCAACCACGTGTACGTCTTCAAGAAGAGCCAGCCCAACAAGTACCTCTACGTGGGGGAGTGCAGGTGAGCATCATGGGTACCCATTCTTGAATTGTGCTGCTACCTGTTGCCTCATCATCATCAGATGACCCATTTAAGCCACAGCAACAACTGCTTGTTGTCTGTCTTGCTGCGCAAACTGCCCAGACGTGTTGCTGTACAGGGGTATCTCGTTTTACAGCACGAGCACCTGACAGCTATCTGTGGCATGCGTCCTATCAGCACTCCTGCTCACTTCTATGTGCTTACCGCTCCTGCAGGTCCATGGTTGAGGGCAGCACGCGCAACAGCAGCGCGATGGCAGTCAAGCAGCTGGCAGCCAGGGGCGGCAAGGGCAGCGCAGGCAAGGGCCGCAGCGTCACGGGCAGCGTCATCCGCGCGTCGATACCGTACGTGAAGGCTGACGTGCCAGTGCTGGTGCTGTTCAGAGCGCTGGGCACAGTGGTGAGTTGTTATCAGCGTCATTTGGTGAAGTTGTTGTGACATTGCCGGGGTTGTATGAGTGTGTCTGCGTGCTGGTGCTGTTCAGGGCGTGGGCACAGTGGTGAGTTGAAATCAGCGTTATCAGCGTTATCTGCAGTGTTATCTGGTGATGTTATCGCGACATAGTTGGGGATGGGTGAGTGTGTTGCATGCTGAGTGGACAGACGCAACTGCGGCTGCCCTGCTGCTGCTGTTTGTCAGTCTGATTGCACCATGCAACCACATGATATCTGCATGATCGCAGCTCGTCTGATGCTGCACATCTTGCTCTGCTGCTGCTGCTGCTCAGTATGATTGCATTCTGGAGCACATGCCAAAGTCACTACCCTTTAAATAAAGTTTGCGCTGGACACTGCTGCTGCTGCTGCTGTGTGCAGTCTGACCGCGACATCCTGGAGCACATCGTGTACGACTTTGGCGACCATGCATGGTCCGTTTGCAGCTGTTCACTAACCTGCATCCGCCGCTGTTCTACTGCCGCTGCTGCTGCATGCAGTCTGACCGCGACATCTTAGAGCACATCGTGTACGACTTTGGCGACCACGAGATGATGGAGGCACTGCGGCCCAGCATTGAGGAGGCGCAGCCCATCAACAGCCAGCAGCTGGCACTCGACTACATCGGCAAGCGCGCGAGCCAGGTGCGTTATGTTTTATTGGGTCTTGCATGTGAGGGGTTGTGAGCACTACAGCACTGCAGCTTGTGTCAGCCGCAGCCCATCAACAGCCAGCAGCTGGCACTGACTACATCGGCAAGCGCGCCAGCCAGCCAGGTGTGGTGTGTTTAGTCATCTTTGCCAGGTGTTGAGCACTGGAGCTCTGCAGCTTGTGTTGCAGCCCATCAACAGCCAGCAGCTGGCGCTGACTACATCGGCAAGCACGCAGCCAGGTGGGTTATGTGTTGTTCACTTTGCGGGGGGTCGTCAGGGCCTACAGCTTGTGTAAGGCGCAGCCCATCAACAGCCAGCAGCTGGCGCTGACTACATCGGCAAGCGCGCCAGCCAGCCAGGTGTGGTGTGTTGAGATGTCTTTGCCAGCTGTTGAGCACTAGGAACTCTGCAGCTTGTGTCAGGCGCAGCCCATCAACAGCCAGCAGCTGGCGCTCGACTACATCCGTAAGCGCGCCAGCCAGGTGTTTTTTATTCAGGTTTTGCATGTGAGGGGTTGTGAGCAGTAGCACAGCAGTACAGCTTGTGCAAGGCGCTCCATCAACAGGGCTTCGGCTTGTGTAATGCGAGGCCCCCAGCAGCTGGTGGTATGCTGCGTCAGCAGTGCGTGTTGCGCACCAAGTGCATTGCGAATGCCACAGCTGCTTCTGCAGGACCGATCTCAGTGTTGTGTGCGTATGTTCTCGTGTATGTGCAGGTGGGCGTGGTGTGCCAAGCGCATTGAGTTGGCTCCAACTGCTGCAGCAAGTCACCAACAGAGCTTACCATAGCTTTCTGCATATGTTGTGTTGACTATTTGTGCAGGTGGGCGTGTCGCGTGCCAAGCGCATTGAGTATGCGCGCGAGCTGCTGCAGAAGGAGCTGCTGCCGCACATTGGCATTGAGCAGTACTGCGAGAACAAAAAGGCATTTTTCCTGGGATACATGGTGCACAGGTGGGTGGGTGGGTTGGGGGTGGTCTGATACTGTTGAAACTTTGAGTACTCTTGTGAGGCGTGAGTTCGAACCGCCGTAACCACTAGCAGCTTTGGAATTGACGGTGCAGAAGGATGCCGCGCAGTGGCTAAGCGGAGGAGGGCTGTTGCGTGTGTAGTCAGGATTAGGGGCAGTTGCCATAGTGCAGCATGCCGGTGCGCTAGAGTCACTGGCCGAATCCAGCTGATGGTTGATGGTGATGTGGTGCCCAATGAGCCTGTCATTGGCTCGAAAAACGGGCGGTGTTCCCAGTGTAACATCCAAAATGTGAGGTTAGTGCGCAGGCATGCCGCCGCACACGGCTTGCAGATGTTGTGTACCGCAGTACTCCCTGTCACCAGTAGTTCGGATGGAACAAGAAGGCCGTCTTCCTAGGCTGCATGCTCAGGTGCGGTTAGCATGGCTGTGCGTGGAATAGCGACGTATGCCTGTCCTGTATAAAAATGCACTGTATGTTTGACACTTTATATCTTTGTGTGCAGGCTGATGCTGGTGTCGATTGGGCGGCTTGCTTGCTTGCCAGCGGGCCTTGTGGTATGCTGTATGCCTGTCATGCTTCAGAATGCACTGTTCATTGGCGGCCCTACGGGAGCATAAGCGCTTGCAAGAAGTGTCGCTGAAAGTCGCCGCGCATGGGCGGCGCGCGTTTTGCTGCATGTGTTGCCTGCAGGCTGATGCTGGTGTCGCTGGGGCGGCATCACGAAAGAATCAAATCATTATGCACTGTATGTTTCGTGATGTATGTGTTGCCTGCAGGCTGATGCTGGTGTGTTGTATGTGTGTCACATGTCAACATGCACTGTATGTTTGACACTGTATGTCACTTTCTGCCTGCAGGCTGATGCTGGTGTCGCTGGGGCGGCGCCACGAGGACGACCGCGACCACTACAGCAACAAGCGCCTGGACCTGGGCGGGCCGCTGCTGGCAGGGCTGTTCAGGATGCTCTTCCGGTGAGTGAGGCTATATCGGTACCTGTTCGATTGTTGAATGATGTTACAGCAGGCCAGCCTTCTGCTGCCGCTTGGAGGGCCGCTGCCGCTGCTGGCAGGGCTGTTCAGGATGCTGTTCTGATGAGGACGGTGGGCTACATAGGCAGGCACCTGTCAAACTGTTTGCCAATATGTTGGCTGACGTTGTGCACGCGAGCCTGCCGCTGCTGCTGACAGGGCTGTTCAGGATGCTGTTCTAGCTTGGCGGATAGGCAGTATGGCAGTGGCGTGTTGATTGCGTGCGCAAAGCTGGTGTTTTTGTGTTGCGTCGTGCAGTGGCGTTGCCTCATGCAGTAAGTGCACCAAGGACGTCCAGATATTGCCGCAGCTGCCTGAACACACGTCTGCCTTGCATTGCACACGATTACATCCACAGATCACTCACTGTCCGCCGCCGCCGCCGCTGCTGCTGCTGCTGTTTCTTTTCACCCCCGCAGCAAGCTGACCAAGGACGTGAAGATGCACGTGCAGCGCTGCCTGGACATAGATCTGCCTTGGGTCTGCACTGCACAACCATTCACATTCTGCCGCTGCTGCTGCTGCTGCTGCTGTTTCTTTTCCACCCCCGCAGCAAGCTGACCAAGGACGTGAAGATGCACGTGCAGCGCTGCCTGGATGGCGGCACCAGCATCAACGTGCCGCACGCGATCAAGATCTCCACCATCAGCAAGGGACTCAAGTACTCGCTGGCAACAGGCAACTGGGGGCAGCAGGGCACGCAGGGCGTGCGCGCAGGCGTCAGCCAGGTGAGGAGTTAGCCTTGATGCACAGGTTCATTTGTCTGTGTGCCGGTATTGCGTTGTGTGTAGTCTATGTGCGCTGTCAACAGGCAACTGGGGGCAGCAGGGCACGCAGGGCGTGCGCGCGGGAGCCAGCCAGGTGCGGGAATCAGTGTTATTTTGCTGCACATGTGAGTCTGTGTGTTTGCTTGCAATGCGACTGACACGTGGCAGCAGCCGTGGGCACGGCACAAAGGGTATTTGAGCTGCAGCTTGGTCACGTGTATGGGAAGCTGTTGTGTTGCGCAGATGGTAGGGTGGATGGATGCCGGGAGTGCGTTGTGCATAAAAAACCTGTGCGCTGGCGACAGGCAACTAGGAGCAGCAGAGCACGCCCTGCGTGGGCGTCAGCCAGGTGTTGACATATGCACCTGCAGGGATGACCGCAAACAGCGCGCTGCAGTAATCCTTTGCAAGCTGTGTGTATGGTAGATGCTGCATGTGATATGCAGTTGTCCAGATGGTTGCTCGGGACGGCCTTTATTGACCTTGAGTGAGTCACACCTTGCTCCGGCACTGCATGCGGGATCATGAATCCCTAACTGACTGGCATCATGCACTCTGTTGCTGCCTGCAGGTGCTGAACAGGCTGGCGTTTGCATCCACGCTGAGCCACTTGCGGCGCATCAACAGCCCCATCGGTGAGCCACGCAGCAGACATCAGGTCGTGTAAGTTACCCGGTGTAACAGCTCGTAATCAGCACACCAGGGCTGTAATCCCCAGCTACCAGCAGTTGCACTAGGCACCTCCAAGTCAGCTGGCCTGATGCTAGCGTGTGCTGCTGTTGCTGACATGGCAGAGTCAATCCACTGACTAGCTGAAGTGTCTGTGTGTGTGCTGCTGTTGCTGACATGCAGAACTAGTCTGTTTACTTTATGTGTGTGTGTGCATATGTTGCTGTGCAGGGCGCGAGGGCAAGCTGGCGAAGCTTCGTCAGCGTCCCTCACCAGGCTTTTTTCGAATCTGTCCGCTGACTCGCTGATGCGTGTGTGTCTGTTGTGCTGTGCAGGGCGCGAGGGCAAGCTGGCGAAGCCGCGTCAGCTGCACAACAGCCTGTGGGGCATGATGTGCCCTGCAGAGACGCCTGAGGGCCAGGCGGTGGGGCTGGTCAAGAACCTGGCGCTCATGACGTACATCACCGTGAGTAATGTCCTGGTTACAACCATGTTATAAGCGATTGGCGCAAGTAGGCGGTCAGCGCTGTGTCATAGGTGTTGGGCCTGGTCCAGAACCTGGCGTTCATGATGTACATCATCTCGAGTGACTATGTCGTGCATTTTTTGCGCTATTGGATGGTCAGCGTTATGTCAGAGTTGGTGGGGCTGGTGCAGTTGTCTCATGCATGACACTGGCCGTGCGCTCAAAAACTGCTGCCGTGCAGATCGGCAGCCCTGGAATTTGTTGCACAATCCCCTTGTGGAGTGGCTCACTGAGCCGCTAAAGTACACCATCTGCGTGCCTAGTTCACCCACCACAATTACCCTACATCTGCACTTTCTCACATGTCCTATGCCTGAAGTTGCAGTGCTGACTGGTTGCTGATGATCACCCCTGCTTGTGCACTTACGCAACTGCTGCTGCAACTATGCAGATCGGCAGCCCCGGCGACCCCGTGAGCGACTTCCTCATGGAGTGGCTCACTGAGCCCCTTGAGGAGATCTCCTGCAGCATTATCCCCGCCAGCACCAAGGTCTTCCTCAATGGCGTGTGGATAGGCATCCACAGGAACCCCATTGAGCTCGTGCGCACGCTGCGCTCACTGCGGCGGCAGGTGCAGGATGGGTTGTTCACGAAAGTGGCGTTGCATATGTATGTGCCCGTGCCGTTTGGTGATTGAATTGGGTTGGGCATGCCAATGTGTGACTCCATGGCGTGTGGATAGGCATCCACAGGAATTCCATCGAGCCCAGCGTGCGCTTGCTGCGGCGTCAGGTGAGAACGGGCAGCTGTGGGTGTGCTGCCACGCACTCAGATGGATGGCACTCACGATGTGGGCATGCATACACATCCTACACAGCTCGTGAGCAGGCTGTGCTTGCTGCGGCGGCCGCTGAGAGTGTGGTTGTGTTGCTGCAGGTCTTTTGGTGTCCTGTGCGTGCATGAAGTTGATGGTTGACGGGTCAATACAGTGGAGCTGCGTTGCGTTACAGCTGCACCCTGATGCCAAATTTGCTGCTGACAGCTGCTGGGTGTGCGGGTCTTTCCCTGCAAGTTCGTTCGCTGCGCTGGGCGACATGGATAGCCCACATATGGTCGAAAGGTTGATGCCACTGACAGTTGCACCCTAGGTGTATCTTTCACTGCAACTCGCAGGTTGACGTGAACACGGAGGTGGGCGTGATCCACGAGTGCGCACTGATGCTCACTGTGCCACTGACTATTGCACCCTGCGTGCGTGTATTGCTGTACTGCACCTCGCAGGTTAGCGTGAACACAGAGGTGGGTGTCATCCACGACTACGCGCTGATTCTCCAAAAGCGCCGACTGCACTTATATGGTACTGCTGTGCTGCACCTCGCAGGTTGACGTGAACACGGAGGTGGGTGTGATCCACGACTACGCGCTGATGCTCACTGTGCCACTGACTATTGCACCCTGCGTGCGTGTATTACTGTACTGCACCTCCAGGTTGACGTGAACACGGAGGTGGGCGTGATCCACGACTACGCGCTGCGGGAGCTGCGCCTGTTCACCGACTACGGCCGCACCAGCCGGCCGCTGTTTATTGTGGAGGAGGGCAACCAGCTGGCGTTTAAGCGGGCGCACTTGGAGGCACTCATCAACAGGTACGGGGATGGCGGGAGCTGAGAAGTGTCTTGTTGTTAGGTGTGGTGAGGCAGCAGGATGTAGAAGCCCTCAGCAACGAACGCCAGCAGGTCAGGTGGGCAGCAGGTTGTGTAGTTTTGGAGTTGGCCAGAGGATTGAACAGGTTGGGGGGAGGGGGGGAGGGGGTGCACCAGCCGGCCGCTGTTTGTTGTGGAGGAGGGCAACCAGCTGGCGTTCAAGCGCGCGCACTTGGAGGCACTCATCAACAGGTACGGGCAAGGAGTATTTTTTTTCTAGGCTGGTAAAAAACACCTCTTCTTTCTGGTAAAAAACCATGTCACCTCGAATCACTGCATTCTCTTCTGCGTAACCACAGGGCGCCACTGCTGGATCCCGAGACCAACGAGCCTACGGACGAGGTGTGGGACAGGGGGCAGCTGGTCAGCGGCAGTCATCGTCCGCTGCACCTCTTATCCCCTTTCAAAAGCCATATCAATTCAAATCACCATTGATCCTTGCTGCAATCTGCATGATATCTGCATCAAATTGCAGGGCGCCTCTGCTGGACCCAGACACAAACGAGCCTACGGACGAGGTGTGGGGCTGGGGGCAGCTGGTCAGCGGCGGCTTTGTGGAGTATGTGGACACAGAGGAGGAGGAGACGACGCTGATCGCAATGACCATGAAGGACCTGGCGCTGCAGCGGGACGCGGTGAGAAGACTGCTGATCCTGAATACTGTGTAATACTTGTGCTGCACGTGTCTGTGGCTGCTTTGTGGGGGGCTGCCTGGTGTATGGTGATGTTGGCAGGCTGTTTTTGTGGATGAAAGTGGGGTGGCTGTTTGAAGTGCGTGGACACAGAGGAGGAGGAGACGACGCTGATCGCAATGACCATGAAGGACCTGGCGCTGCAGCGGGACGCGGTGAGAAGACTGCTGATCTTGAGACGCATTTCACTCGAGCGCTCTGCAGCCTTGAGGCTGGCATGCATGCGTGACCTTCAGTACTTATGACGTCACCTGGATGTGGCGACCTGTTAATGATCTGACAACTGCATTGATGAAAACGATGCGCTCACGTCTGCTGCGCTGCTGCTGTTGCTGCTTGCTGCGGGCAGAAGACGAACCGCATGGCGTTCACGCACTGCGAGATCCACCCGGCGATGATCCTGGGCGTGTGCGCCAGCATCATCCCCTTCCCTGGTGAGCGCTGTTGAGCGTTGGTTTTGGCTTAAACAAGGAAGACAACTGTGCAGTGGGTTGTGCTTGGTTTTATGTCCTTGCTGTTGTGCTGATCATGAGCGTGTGTGCCAGCATCATCCCCTTCTGGGGTGGGCGCTGGCCTTGGCTGCCGGTTGTCTTTAGGCAAATGCTGCAGCGTGCTGTTTATTACATCATCACGTGTTGTACTGCTAGCCTGAGGCAGCTGTGCAAATCTGTGCCAGCATTGTTATCTTCTCTGGTGAGTGGACGCTCTCACAGCTGGGCTTCACAGTCTGTACAATGCCAAATAATCACAAACTTCAGGCAGGTGCTGATGTTTATCTCAACTGCAACCAGCGGGCAGTGGGGTGCAGCAGACTTCTGGCGCAGTTTGCACACCACATCGGCATGGTTTCAGGGACGCAATTCACGCTACTTGACATCTGCTGCACTACACTTGCCAATGTGCAGACCACAACCAGTCGCCGCGCAACACGTACCAGTCGGCCATGGGCAAGCAGGCGATGGGTATGTACGCCACCAACTACCAGACGCGCATGGACACGCAGGTGCGCAGCAAGTATTCATGCGTGCGTTGTCGTCACGCGTGATGCACGAGTTGGCATGCAGTGTTGTCCTTGTAGACGGATCACGTAGACTCTGTCAGTTTATGTATGCCACCAACTACCAGACGCGCAATCGTCATCACGCGTGATGCACGAATTGGCATGCGGCGTTGTCCTTGTAGACGGATCACGTCGACTCTGTCAGTTTATGTCAAAGAGCGGATTTAGACGGAGCCCATGTAAAGCAAGCTGCGCACCTGCAATGCATAGCTGGACCAGGAGGGACCCGCCCAGACCTCCTGGTGCTCCGAGTGGGCTGTCCATGTAAGCAAGCCTTCCACCATGTAGAGCATCACCATGTACGCCACCAACTACCAGACGCGCATGGACATGCAGGTGCGACGCGATCATGCAGGAAGCGGCAAGCCTGCGTCGTCCTTGTGTGTTGGCCTTGTTGCAGGGCTTGATGTTGCGGTTTGTGGCACCAACTTGCATGACATCTGTCGTGCTTTCACCTGCTGCAGGGCTCTCGCAGCCCAATACCACATATCAGCTTCGCGCTGTAGCTTGTGGCACCAACTTCACGGACTGTTTCGTTTTCTGCCGTGTTGCTTGCCTGTTTGCTGCCGCAGGGCTTTGTGCTGTACTACCCTCAGAAGCCGCTGGTCACGACGCGCTCCATGGAGTACCTCAAGTTCAGGGAGCTGCTTTGTTATTCTGCTGCATCTGTGCTGCCGCAGGGCTTTATGCTGTGCTACCCGCAGAAGCCGCTGGTCACGACGCGCTCCATGAGTACCTAAAGTTCAGGGAGCTGCTTTGTTATTCTGCTGCATCTTTGCTGCCGCAGGGCTTTGTGCTGTACTACCCTCAGAAGCCGCTGGTGGCACCAACGTGCACTGTGTCTGCTGTGTGTTGCCTGTTGCCGCAGGGCTTTGTGCTGTACTACCCGCAGAAGCCGCTGGTGCCACCCCAATCAGCCGCTGGTGACACCTGGTGACACCACTTGCATAACGTATGTTGTGTTATGCCTTGTGTTGCAGGGCTTTGTGCTGTACTACCCACAGAAGCCGCTGGTGACGACGCGCTCTATTGAGTACCTCAATTGCATGCTGGGGGTTTAATCACCAACAACTTGACGTACATCTTGTTTTTCTGCTGCCGCAGGGCTTTGTGCTGTACTACCCACAGAAGCCGCTGGTGACGACGCGCTCCATGGAGTACCTCAAGTTCAGGGAGCTGCCCGCGGGCATCAACGCGATCGTGTCCATCGCCTGCTACTCGGGCTACAACCAGGAGGACAGTCTCATGATGAACCAGAGCAGCATAGATCGCGGCTTCTTCAGGAGCATCTTCTACAGGTGCGCGGCTGGCTTAAATGTGCCTCTGTTTGTGACATCAGCAGATTGACACCATACCGTGATGTCAAGCAGGGGCGGTATCAGAGCATCTTCTACAGGTGCGCGGCTGGCTGCGGCTGGTTTGACTTGACCTCCTTGTGATGTTGCTGCCACGTTATTGTGTGACATCAGGTGGTGACATGACACTTGTACCTGTCATATCAGGAGCATCTTCTACGGTTGCACGGCTGGATGCGGTTGGTTTGACCGCACGTTTATTTATGGTGACATTATAAATCTTTGTGACATTACTATCGCGTCATACTATCAGGCCGTTGCAATGCATATATCACTGTGCCCGACCTTGTTTCTTGCTGCTGCTCCTGCTGCCGCTGCTGCTGCTACTGCCGCCGTTCCTGCTGTTTCCCTGCTGCTGGCTGCAGGGCGTACAAAGAGGATGAGGAAACGACTGGCACACTTCTCTGGCTGTTGAACTGCCTAGATTGCTGCGCCTGATCATGTTGCATGCTGCTGCTGCTCCTGCTGCTGCTGCTACTGCTGGCTGCAGGGCGTACAAAGAGGAGGAGGAGACGGTTGGCACACTTCTCTGGCTTTTGAACTGCCTAGAATGCTGCGCCTGATCATGTTGCATGCTGCTGCTGCTCCTGCTGCTGCTGCTGGCTGCAGGGCGTACAAGGAGGAAGAGAAGAAGATGGGCACACTCACCAACGAGACCATAGAGCGGCCAGACAGCACAAACACAGCGGGTGAGTGCTCTGCTGCTGCCGGGTGCAGCCTGGGAAGATGTATCTGATGAATGTGTCTGCTTGCAGCCCTGGAGCGTGCACGTGCATGCCACACATGTGTTTCCGCTGCCTCGTTTCTTGGCCTTACACAGCGGCTTGTTGGCATACACAGTGGCCCGTTGCCTTTGACAGTGGCTCGTTGGCTTACATAGTGGTTGGTTGCCTCGCACAATGGCCCGTGTGGTTACAGAGTGACATGATCGACATGTCCCGTCTGCAGGCATACGTCACGGCTGCTATGACCAGCTGCATGTGCACGTACATCATACACATGACACTCCTGCATAATCTGTTGTCCTTACACAGTGGTTAGTTGCTTGTGTCTCGTCTTCAATCCGCAGGCATCCGTCACGGCTGCTACGACAAGCTGGACTTGCACGTGCACACCAGATATGTGACACGCCTGCATTTCCTGTTGGCCATACAAAGTGGCTTGTTGCATTGCGCATTGCTTACCTTGCTGACCCTCCATCTCCTGCCATCATGTTTCTTTCTTTCTTTTTTTCAGGCATCCGTCACGGCTGCTACGACAAGCTGGACGATGACGGGCTCATTGCGCCAGGCACACGCGTCAGCGGCGAGGACATACTTGTGGGCAAAACGGTGAGCAGACGCCAAGCAGCTGCATTGGCATGCAAATACTGGTGCGCTATCCGCTAAGAGCAGAAGCTGTGCATTGCATGTGTTACCTGTTGGAGACTTTGTCTAATGCGCAGCGCTTCACAAAGCGCGACACTGCGCACATCACCCACTAAATTGGGCGCCGATCTGCTTCTGTGTTTCCCACTGCTACCATTGCAGGTACCGCTGCCGGAGGACCCAACTGGCGCGCAGCGCTTCACAAAGCGCGGCATTGCACACAAAGCGTGACACTGCACCAACTTAGGTTTCGATCTGCTTTCGCGTTTCCTGCTGCCTTCCCTACAGGTGGCACTGCCAGAGGACCCAACTGGCGCGCAGCGCTTCACGACGTGCGACACTGCACACATTGGAGGCACACCACCTACTCACCTGGGCTTCTATGTTGCTGCTGTGTTGACTCAGTCGTTACGTCTCTTATCTCCCCTGCTGCCTTCCTTACAGGTCGCACTGCCGGAGGACCCCACTGGTGCGCACTGTACAACTCACAGGCATACCTCCAACTTGCTTACGCTCCAATGCTGCTGCTGTGGTTCTGCTGCCTCCTTGCAGGTGGCACTGCCAGAGGACCTGACTGGCGCGCAGCGCTTCACGAAGCGCCATACTGCACAAACACGCAACACACAACACACCGATGCCACTGCTGTCTCTCCTGTTGTCTCCCTACAGGTAGCACTGCCCGGAAGACCCGACTGCTGCGCAGCGCTTTGTGAGCCTTGCGATGCGCAACAGCGAGGCACATGAACCCCAATGCTTCTGCTGTTTTCCGCTGCTGTTGTTGCAGGTGGCACTGCCGGAGGACCCGACTGGTGCGCAGCGCTTCACGAAGCGCGACGCGAGCCTTGCGCTGCGCAACAGCGAGGCACATGAAACCCAATGCTTCTGCTGTTTTCCGCTGCTGTTGTTGCAGGTGGCACTGCCGGAGGACCCGACTGGTGCGCAGCGCTTCACGAAGCGCGACGCGAGCCTTGCGCTGCGCAACAGCGAGGCACATGAAACCCAATGCTTCTGCTGTTTTCCACTGCTGTTGTTGCAGGTGGCACTGCCGGAGGACCCCACTGGCGCGCAGCGCTTCACGAAGCGTGACACTGCACAAACACGCAACACACAACTCACACCGATGCCACTGCTGTCTCTCCTGTTGTCTCCCTACAGGTGGCACTGCCGGAAGACCCGACTGGCGCGCAGCGCTTCACAAAGCGCGACGCGAGCTTGGCGCTGCGCAACAGCGAGGCGGGCGTGGTGGACCAGGTGCTGCTCACCACCAACGAGGGGGGGCAGGCGTTCGTCAAAGTGCGCGTGCGCAGCATCTGCATCCCGCAGGTAGGTGGTTAGATTCGTGCTCTTTGCTTGTGTGCGGTGTATATGTGGTGCAGTGCGGTGTGTCACACCTGCTGGTGGGTGCTTGAATATACTGTTCAGTACAGCTTGATGTAGCGCTGTGTTTCTGTCAGCAGCAGGCAGAGGTATGGTTGACCAGGTGCTGCTCACCACCAACGAAGGCGGGCCTTTGTCAAAGTGCGCAGCATCTGCATCCCGCAGGTAAGGCGGTTGACGGTGTTGCGCTGCTGGGATGCGGGCTCTGCGTGTGTGCGGTGCATTTGTCGTGCGGCGTGTCAGTTGGTGTCAACTCCTTGCAGCATGTATCTTGCAGGGTGAATCCCTGTAAAAGAAGCTTAGTAACGTAGCAGCATCAGTTTGGCAGCGGCAGCAGCCAGGGCTGTAGTTGATGGACATCAAGTGCTGCATGCTGAAGTCATCGGAGCATGTATTGCATTGCGACACTGATTTGCGTTTCTGAGGGAGGTTAACACGTATGCCGTTTGCCATCTAGCCTGGCAAGCACCACACTGATGTGCACTGTGTGTTGCACTTCGTGCGCTGTGCTGCTTCCTAGTGTGAAATCACCATGCATAGCTCATGCATTCATTCATTGTTTTGCTGTGCAGGTTGGTGACAAGTTTGCCTCACGGCACGGGCAGAAGGGCACAGTGGGCATCACATACACGCAGGTGGGTTCATGGGGCGAACGAGCACCGGCATAGCTGCAGCGCAGCAGCTGTAGATTTTGCTGCATCGCTTGATGGCCCTAATTATGCTGCTCTGTTGTGTCCCATGCCACCTTCCTAGATTTACACCATCACCTTTGAGCATCAGGGGGTTAACCCTGCTTGTTATATGCAAGATGCAGGTGGATCACATCTCATTCGCCTCTTTTTTGTGATTGAATGTGTGGTGGTCTGCAGGAGGACATGCCGTTCACATGTGAGGGCATTGTGCCTGACCTGATCGTGAACCCTCACGCCATCCCCAGCCGCATGACCATCGGGCACTTGGTGGAGGCGCTCATGAGCAAGGTGCGTACCCCGTGTTGACTGCTCATATATGATTCTTGATGAATCTGTCGCACATAGTGCTTGTCAGTGCGCTACTTTATGTGTTGTTTTCCTGCATAGAGTAACCCAACGTCACATGCCTTTGACGCACTGCGGCAGATTCGTCGCAGCTTCCTGGCGCCACCCCTGTTCCGCTGTCTGCACGCAAGCCAGCATGCTGGACCCATCAGTGCGCATTGCTGCTGCTGCAGGTTGCTGCGTGCCAGGGCAGCGAGGGTGACGCCGCACCCTTCACTGACGTCAAGCTAGCACACTGGACCTGTCACGCTCACTGCTGCTGCTGCTGCAGGTGGCCGCGTGCCAGGGCAGCGAGGGTGACGCCACGCCCTTCACTGACGTCAAGGTGGACGACGTGAGCGAGGAGCTGCACAAGCGCGGCTACCAGCGCTACGGCTGGGAGGTGAGCAGACCGCTCCAATGTTGGGTTGCACACATTTCGCTGCACGTGTTCACTTGTTGTCTGTTGCTGCACAAGCGTGGCTAGCAGCGCTGGGATGTAGGGTGAACAGATAGATCCTCCAATTTGGATGTTGAAGGCATACCTGACGAACATCGTTGCATGCGGGTGCTGCACCAGAGAAGCTGCCAAGGCTATGGCTGCAAAGGTCTGGTTGTGTGTTACCTCTGCGCACGTGCTGCTGTCTGCGTTCATGTGATGTACAATTGGCACACGGGCTGCCAGATGGCGGCGCTCATCTACATGAACCCCACCCAACTCCCAACGCCCATGCGCATCACTCTGATCAACCCAACACAACTCACCACGAAGCGTATCTTCTCACCCTGTTTCCTCTGTTACTATGCACCAGGTGATGTACAACGGGCACACGGGCCGCCAGATGGCCGCGCTCATCTACATGAACCCCACCTACTACCAGCGCCTGAAGCACATGGTGGACTTCAAGATACACAGCCGCAGCAGGGGGCCCACGCAGATCCTCACGCGCCAGCCTGTGGAGGGACGCGCGAGAGACGGAGGCCTGCGGTTCGGAGAGATGGAGCGAGACTGTATCATCAGTCACGGCAGGTGCAGGCAATGCCGTGGCAATGAAGTTACCCTTGAATATTACATGCGGCTTGCTGGAGTTGACTGATATGGTGGTTGACTGGCGTGCTCACGGCAGATGTCTGTGGCGGTGCCTGCCATCAACGAGTGTGTTATTGACCAGAGTGGTGACACCATGTTGTGCACCAGCCGAACTCAACACAAACAATCCTGTGTTGTCGCTCTTATTTCGTGCTAACCATGCAGTGCCACCTTTTCATGCAGCGCCCCTTTGACCAGAGAGTGTGCGCTTCCGCAGACATCGTGCGTATCCACAGCTGATTTTCACCACTGTTGAATCGTGTTCTGCCTTTGTTCCCTCTCTGCTTTGGCGGGATTTGCACAAGGAGGGCCTGTTGTACCAGAGCAACGCGGACTGCAAATGGCATGCGTTATCAACAGCTGTTGCGCTTTGTTCTGCGTATGTCTACACTCTGCTGCAGTGCCGCCTTGCTCAAGGAGCGTCTGTTCGACCAGAGCGGCGCGTACCGCTTAGATGTTCTGCATTGCGTCAAGCGATTTTCCGCACTCTGTCTGTGCTGTCACCTCCTTGTGACTTTGCAGTATGCACTACTGCCTTCCTCCACATAGCTGACTGCTCATGTCTGTTGATGTGTTTCTTCACTCTGCTGCAGTGCTGCCTTCCTCAAGGAGCGCCTGTTTGACCAGAGCGACGCGTACCGCGTGCACGTGTGCGAGAAGAGCGGGCTCATCGCGGTGGCCAACCTCAAGAAGCAGATCTTCTCCAGCCAGATACACAAGAGCGACTCGCAGATCGTGCAGGTGCGGGATTTGCAACAATCACGCCTGTTCCTTCTTTGCCCTGATCCGTTGCTGTCTCAGCTTTCACTAGACTGCAGTGGTGGTGGTGGTATGGATGCTAACATGACATGGCGGCTGCCTGTGTGGTGGGTTAGCCTCTCGCTAGGAGTTGGTGGCCTGAGCAGAAACTCGCTGCGGTTGCTTCATCGCCTGCTGCTGCTGCTGCTGCTGCTGCAGGTGTTCATGCCATACGCGTGCAAGCTGCTGTTCCAGGAGCTCATGGCAATGTGCATCGTGCCACGCATGCAGTTTGGGCAGGACTGATTGCATCGCTGCAGCAGCAGGTGCTGCAGCTGCAAGCGCAGCTGCAATGGGATGCGACAGTGCTGCAGGCGCAGCTATCTCCGGAAGAGTTATGGAAATGCGGTAGTTTGGGTAGGATCATCCTGACCGTATCTGTGCTGCAGAACAGGTGCAGCAGCTGCAGGTGCAGCTGTGGTGTAGCCGGTTACAGCGCTGCACAGGCAGCAGTGGCTGTCTTGGAATGCAGGCCACCCGCGCTGTTCCTGCAGGGCTGGCGCTGCCATGCGGCATGCAGCAGCAGCAGAGGAGGTGTTTGTAACAGCGTGGCAGAAGCGGGGAGCTTAGGCAGAGTAGAGGCGTTTGAGGATATTGCTGGGTCAACAGCGGTGCCAGCTGCTGCAGCTGCTGCTGCTGCGTCCGTGCATGGTGCCAGCCCTGTGCGGCGATTGGCAGGTGGTTGCGACTGCGACAGCATCTGCAGGCTTTCCAGTATTGACACCAGTACTGTGGCTGGCTCGGTCGCAAGGGCAGCATGATGCAGTTACAGTTGCGGCGGCTGCAGCAGTTGCTCCAGGCGGTTTTGTGCAGCTGTGGCCCAGGTGGTGATCGCTTTTTTCCGTCATGTAGATGCTAGCAAGCAGCGCAGCTGCAGTGCCGGCAGCCTGCAGTGCGCCTGCTGTAGCGTACCGTGTGTCGGAACATGCACAGGGGTAGGTAGCAGAGATGGTGTACATGCGGGTGGTGTGCGACTCGCACGATGCTTGACGCGTTGCATGCAGGGGGCAGGGTTGCAACTGCTGCAGGGTTATGTGCCTCTTTGTTGAAGGCCTGTTACTGTGTTCTGTTTTTCCGCCTCCCCAGTTTTATTTATTTTCCGCCTCCCCGGCGGGACGTTAAACACGTTGCGCAGTGGTGATGACGGACGAACAGTGGCCGAAAGGTTGCAGGTTCGATTCTGAGCCTAAGCAGTATGTCCCTGGACTCAGGGATACAGTCGGCGAAAGCCGAAGGAGGGATGCTGCTAATGTCCTCGCGACTCTCCGCAGGACTCCGTCGATTGCTGGCTATATACACACCGGCCCTGCTAGGTATGCAGTCCACCGTATGGGGTGATTCCCACATGCTGCCTAGTAAGGGGTGTAAGGGTCTGGGTGGTCTACCTTACACCGAAAATAGAGAGAATAATCAGTCTGCTTTCCGCCTCCCCAGTGGGTGAGGCGCGGTTGCCGATGCCGAAAGGTATGGCTTACAAGGATATATTAGCATTAGTATTATTAATATTATAATTATTATTATTACTACAAAAATGTGTTCTGTTTTGTGTTCGGATCCTGCTTAGGCAGTTCGCAGCTTGCGTTTCCGCTCGTCTCTTGCGACGCACGCTTGCTGCGTTCATGTTGGTGGAATTGTGATGCCACATGTATCGCAGCTGGACCCGCAACTGCACGATAGCAGCCAGCGCCTTGGGTCGCCTGATTGTGTCCATCAAGAGTGTCTCCTTGTCGGGGGGCTGACACCAGACTCAGGTGGCATGTGTTGTTGGCGAGGCGCTGACATCACACAACCATTGGGAGGAAGGTCGGATGCCGTGCCTGCCTGGTGCGCGGTACGCACAGACTTTCCTCCGCAGGTTTGGGGGCAGCTGCATGTAACAGGCAGCAAGGGAACAACAATCCCAGTTCAGGCCAAAGCCATGTCAGGCGAAGCCTATCATCATCATCATCATGTTACCCATTAAGCCATAGCATCAACATAGGCGAAGCCTATGTGGCTAGGCAAACCCCAGTTCAGCCCCAGACAGGGCCGAAGGCCCTGGCATGCGGTTCCGATCCTGGCTCTGGGCTTACCCGCAAGGGTTCGAACCCTGAATTCAGGTCTGGCGTCAGGAGCCCAGTCGAGGAGCGGTGCTGGGCTTAATACGGATTGGAGGAGCATGCCGACAGTTCTCCCTTGCGTTCCCAGTGTACAGTAATGCTTGGTGCTACACTGCAGCATATGCTCCAGGCTCTTGTATGTCATGTGTTGCCCACGTGCTGAAAAATTGCGCAATGTGTTGTCGTTGACTGATGCATCCACTAAGTTGTTGCGTTTTGTTTCTGATGATATTTGGGGTAGTAGGGGGGTGTGCCGAGTGATATCTAGGAGCATTGCTGAGTATCTTGTCCAAGCTTGGGATGTGCGTAATAATTCCAAACACAATGGAGCAGTGCTCCCTCTTTCTTCCGCTCCTGAGGGGCGCGGGGCCGATGGCGTTGATGCTATGGCTTAATGGGTAACATGATGATGATGATGATGTGTTGCCCACGTCCTGTTCGTGTGGCTTGCAGCCGCAAGCGTTGGGTGCACGTAAATTCAGTTGTCCATCATGGCAGCTCAGACAGGGTCACTTCGCAGTGCATTTGGCTGGTTCCTTGTGTACAGTTGTCTTTGTTGTTTGGCTTGTGCACACCACATACATGTGGTTGCACATGGCAGGCCTGCTGTTGCTCACACGGCTGTTTGGCCTCTTGGAGATTCAGGTCATGGTATTCGCTGTGGTGTATGCAGACGCATGCTCACTGTGGAATGCTATGCTTGGCTGGGCTAGGCGTTGCTCGCCTGGACGCGATGCATTCTGGACTTGTTGTGATCACGAGGCTGAGTGCTGTGCACTGCATATGTATGCGGCATCCTTGCGGCTTGGCATTGGCACTGCATGCCGCCGCGGCGTACGGCACGCAAATTGCCAGTGGGCCTGGCTGAGGCAAGAGCCAACTGCGTGTCGCACTATCTGGGATATAGAGTTGTATGCCAGTCACTGTAGCAGTTGCACCATTTGGTGACAGTGCACTGGCCACGTGGCAGTCACCGCGGCGTGTTAAACAATGTAAGTTGCCCACACATCATCATGACCAGCCTGGCGCTCTGGGCCAGCGACTGGCAAGCCATATAGGCCGCCTACATTGAGCGGCAATTGCCTACTGCAATAGCACGCTGCTAATCAGCCAGGGCCTCACGGTGAATCTGACTGCCCCAGCGGAAGAATGTTCAAAACACCAGCAACCCCAAAGCATCCAAAGCATTATCCTCCAAGGAAAGGACCAATGTCCACACACCAACACTCTCAAAGCAGAAGGGCCCCAGCCAATGGCCTAATAGATGGCTAGAGCTAGGGGCGATTTTGCAACACCGTGAATAACGTGTGGAGTACGTCACTGCTGCAGGCTCGCAGTGAGCGGTTCAGTTTTGTCCAGGCAGTGAACATCATCATCATCATCATCATCATCATGTTACCCATTAAGCCATAGCATCAACACCATCGGCCCCGCGCCCCTCAGGAGCGGAAGAAAGAGGGAGCACTGCTCCATTGTGTTTGGAATTATTACGCACATCCCAAGCTTGGACAAGATACTCAGCAATGCTCCTAGATATCACTCGGCACACACCCCTACTACCCCAAATATCATCAGAAACAAAACGCAACAACTTAGTGGATGCATCAGTCAACGACAACACATTGCGCAATTTTCAGCGCCGCCAGCAACATCACGCAAAACAGACCGAATTTCATCAAGCATAGTATCCCTCTGAGCAGAAGTAGCGGGACAATCAAACATCAGATGTGAACATGTATGTGAGGCAGTGAACATGTATGTATAGTGAACGGTTTTAGGCGGATCCTGGACTCCAGGTAAGGGCAACCGTCGCTGGTAATAGTATCACCTCAATGCAAAGCTTGACCAGGAGCGGCCCGCTCAAGAGCTCCTGGTACTCCAAGTGGGCTGTCCATGCAGGCAAGCCGTCCAGCATGAAGGCATCACCGTCAAACGCACCATGTTGGAACAGTGTGTTTGTATGCTGCTATTGTACTGCGTTGCATGCAGGGGTCGGTTGTATGTGCTTGCTCTGCTGGGTGCTGCTGCTTCACTGTGTGCAGGGGTGACGCGTGCAGCATGCAGGCGCATAGAGTGCGGACGGCTAGACGGGGGTGACGAGTGCTGTGCAAGCATACCCAGCAGCAGGCTGGGGCTGCTAGCTGTACAGTGCAGACGTTGACTGCAAAAGGCTCTGCAACAGAGGCGTGGGTGCATAGCCTAGCAAATGCGGCAGTAGTAGTTGCATGCTGTGTGTGCTGCAAAGGCAGCGCCAGAACCACAGCCATGACTTGACTCACATGTAAGACGAGCTTGTTGCCATCTCCCTTGCTCCAGTTGTCTATCCTTGCATTGATGACGCTGCTGCTGGCGCTCAGCACTAGGTTGTGCCCGTGCAGGCGAAGCGTCCTGCCATGCTGCTGCTGTCCCTGCTGCTGCTCAACAGCAGGCTGCTGTTCCAGCTCGACGCCCTGCTGCGCAGCGTCAGCATCCCGCTCGATAATTTACCCGTTGCGGCTGGGGTCATCCTGCGATGCATATTCTTCTTCTACCAGCACGATCGCAACGTCTGAATGGCGAGCACTGTTGAAGAATGTGCTGGCGTCCATGGCGCTGAGAACACAGAGCAGTATTACAAGTCAAGTTCAAACTTGTCTAAAGTGTCTACCATTATTCAATGAGTACAGAGCGAAGACGGTGCACAGCCGCTGTTCAGGGCCTGAACAACCGGTGCACGAGTTCCGGGACAACTGTTTCGTGCCTCTGGCGGCCAGGTGCGTGCTCAACACGGTCTTTTGACCTGAACTGCATCCTTGTGAACACCTCCACCGATCATGCTGTGTTGCCCCGAGCCCAGCCATCATGCTGTACCCCAGGAAGGGAAGGAAGATAACCCAGGGATGTAGTCAATTACGGGGCACACACTTTACACCGCTATACCAGCCCCAACCAGCTCTCTATCAACTAGATCATGTGCCTGTCACAGCAGGCAGCATTGCCAAAACATCGGAGACCAGTACAGACATGTTTGTTTCCTGCTAGATTGTGAAATGCATATGCGCAGCCTACAATCAAACAAGTGGGGACTGCCAGCTCACAGCAGCACTGACATGAAAAGAGCATACACACACCTGACACAAAACAACAAGTTTAAGATGCACCTGATAGCACGCTACAGCTGCCATATTCGTGCTGGCGCCTGACACTGCATGATGACGACTCAACAACACACCTTGACACCGCTATGCCTTATTGGCTTCACACAACACACGAACACAGCACATCAACCTGCCTTGCGTTTGTTATTCAAGACAAGCTAGCTATAGAGACGACTGTATACTGCATAATCAGCAAGCCACTGACCAACAGCAGCCCTCAGGCTGGGGCTGCTTTTGCTTCAAACATGGCCGAGTCAGCCGCATGTGTACTACCATGTTATAACAGCCCATTGTCTCAGCCATATCAGAGGCCACACAGAAGCGACCATTGCTGAAGACAATCAGTACACAACAGGACATACTGGAGTCTGCGCACGAGGATATACCAGCGCGACGATTGCCCACAACCCCCCTAGTCTGGGCAGCAGCAGCCTGTCCCGACCAGACTCTGCTGAAAGCCCTTCACCCCTTTCACACCCCGGAATATTTATGCAGAGTGCTGCACAGCAAGCCTGGGATTCTGCGTTGTGCACGCTACTGCAGGTTGCGGGCCGCGACAGAAGGCACAACGTCACCACAGCAGAGTACACAAGGATGGTATGCTGCAGTGCTGCACATCAGCCGAGGAACCCTCAACAGTAAAAGCGATCCGACATGTCCCATACCCCAAAAGGCTATGCAGGCCTGCATGTGAGACAAGAGGATCTGCGCTGCTACGAGCGCACAACCGAAACACAGACACAATTTGAAAAGCACAGTAGCTGTAGCCAGTCGCATTACGCTATTGCTTTTCAAACTGCTACGAGCGCACAACCGAAACACAAATAAGACACAAATAAGCAACACATCGATACCCTGAGACTATGTGTGCCTCACGCAACTGCATTGTGAATGTCGCTACTACGTGCCCAGTGCATGTGGTGTGCCAATTGCCAGCAGAAGCACGTGACACAAGAGCACCCACAGCAAATGTATCATCAGGCAGGCAAACAGCTCCGAGCACTCAAGCAAGTAGTAAGCAACCCAGGCGTGGAACACCATGCGTACGACACATGTCAGTATATGGCACAAAACAGGCACAAAACACAGCCCATGCGCTTGCCGACATGTGTTGTACTGGCCACCGTGATAGACAATACGGTGGCCAAAGCATCTGCTGCGTTGTGACGTTATAACACAGGACGAGCAATCCACTGACGCCTCAGCATAGGCGCTGAGCCCTGCTACAACCCATACCAAAACCCAAGGGAACCTGCTGAGGACCTGTTACTACTGCTACAGGCGACCTATGCAGCCGAGAAAGAACAGACGCAGGTTGCCAATCGACAAGCAAATCAGTGTCAGGCAAAAACAATACATACCATGAAACCTGTTGTTGCTAGCTGGTACCGCCAATGTGACTCTGCCATGTGCAATATACCTGGCAGTCAGGCGTCGACAGAGCTGCAAGCACATAGCTGCAGGCCCTGCCAGGAACCACAAAAAGTAACATGTGACACCCGCGCCGTGCATCATGACACAGCGAAGTGTGAATGCATCCAAAAGCGCTTGACTGCTGCTCAGTACCCAATCGACACCTCAAGCTGTAACAGTGTTCCTTTCTGGCAGGCCTTACAATGCGGCCTTGAAGACATGCTGCATGGCTGCCACACCATGTCTACCCCGCCGTAAGCGTGTGCAAACATTGGACACTTACACAAGTGAGGCAGGAGACTACCACCAAGCGAGGGATCCGTGACATATCACAACACGCGTGCACACGACTGCCCAAGCACACAGGCACATCATATCCTGCCTGCGGCGCAGAATGAGAGCAGCATGCTTGAGAGGGCAGAGCTGTCTGACTCACGCTGATTGACACTGCTGTGGGACACCAGCTGAGATTCCAGTGTATCAAACCCATCTGAAGCAGTGAGGGAACAGCCGGATGAACCTTTTGAAGAAAACGCAACAACAAAGCAAACCACAGTGCATCATAGATCTGCCGCGGCAGGCTCGTGCCAGCTGTCACACATCAACTGCCTACCCTCCTCTCCGGCATGTTACTAACATGCTACTGACACGCATGAGGTGTGCGTGCCAAAAGGTGTTCGGCTGTCGCGGCTGCTCAGTTGCGCAGCAGCAGCAGCAGCAGCACAGCAAATGGCTACTGCATGCAGTGCATGCATGGTGTGCCTCGTCTCGACAGCAGACCACACATTGGGAGCATCATACGGCACCCACAAACTGCCACGCAAAGTGCTTCAGCATTGTACTGGAGCCAAGGTCTGCATGCGTGCTACGTTGCAGGCACCACAGCCAGCCATGCAGACAACCACAGGCTGCCGGCTGCCATGTGCAACCACGGCAGACAGGACTGGAGAGCCATAGAGACACAAACTAGCGGCGCACAAATGGCATGCATGCATCTATAACTGTCAGGCTCCAGGGGCGCAATGGGGCGGCCTAGCAGCTGCAGCATGCCAATGTGCATGCACTAATTGCAGCAGGCATGCTTTGCTGCACCCCCATCAACAACAATTCAGCATGTAACAACCTACTCATGCTACGGCAGGCGCAGCACAGTCATGCACGGCATGGCTGCTTGGATGCATGTGCATCTCGCAGAGAGCAATCGGAGCACACTGCCTGCATGCCGCATACATTGCCGCCTGCTTCTGAACAACAACACACATCTATACGTGCAAGCCACGCCACCCATACCACCTCAATACAGACAAGTGCTGATTGGCTGCATCTACCTTATGGGAGTGCCAAAACCTGACAGCCAGAAGCGCTTGACGCTAAAACGCAACAAAACGGGAACCAGCAACCTCTGCGCCTATGCTGCAGGCCGCAGAACAGTGATCCAAATGAGTGCAGCGGTCCATTCTGTTCAGACATACTACTGACTATCCAAGCGCCTGCAATGTGTCACAAGGCGGGGATCAGATAATCAAGATTTAGTGCTGAGACACGCAGGCGACCGTAATCAAAGCACCACGCAGTCACATGCCAAGCACGCAATCAACAACAATAACAAGGACACTGCAGGCGATTACTGTTGCATCCGCACCTCCTGAACCATGCCCAGTATGCTGCAATAGGTGAACGGAAGCAAGCCCGGACGCACGCACCCCCTACACAATGTCCTACAGCAGGCATGCAAGAAGACAGACGCTATTGCAGTGCTCTCACATGTCAATGCAAGTGGCAGCGATACCACGAGCTGCTGTGCCAAACCACCTGCCACCAAGACAGGCTGGCAGGTACTACAACGCACAGCGTCACCACCAGACATACGACCGCACTCCATTGCATCGATACCTGGCCTACATTGCATTCAAAAACAACACCTGTACTGAAACAGCACCAGAAGATGCAGGAGATCAAAGCGCCCCCTGATAACACGCATGCTGTGCCTGCGTCTAACGAACCCCACTACGTGTCACACAATGCAGATGTAGCAAGGCGCTTGCATTGCGCATCAAACTCTGAAAACACAAGGCACGCATGACACGGCTGATACTGGCCCACCTGGTGTCCTCATCGTCAGCGCCAACAGAAGCGTCACAGCAGTGCACAATGGCTGTCTGTGCTAGCGGCATCTATCACCACACCAGACAGTAGCGTACAAGAGGACTGCTGGCCAAAACAGACTTGAAACGCGCACAATCCACAAAGAAGACAGCGCATGTATGCATGCATGCGCGCATGCACACTTCACGACGAGAGCCACGGGCATAACATCTGCTGCCCCAGAATCACGAGGGCTTGCGGCACAGGGCGTGCAACTCTGCAATGTCAAAATCGCCCAACACTGTGCAAGCCATCATCATGATCCAATGCAGGCCTGCTGCTGATAAACTAGAGCACCGACTGCCAATCTGCGCGCCTCAGCCGTGCAGTCGCTTAGTGCCAACGATCCTGAACTCATGCCCTGAGGAAACCATATGCGGACATGCCGCAGATCATAACATGTCATATAACATCATAACACCCAGCTGGCTAAGTTCAAACATGGACGTGCTGGCGGCTGGACAGACAAACGCCACCACACAAAACGAAAGAGCATGAAGCATCTGTGAGTAAAGTTGTTCTGAAAGCCTGGCAGCCCGCACACTACCACACAGCTGAAACGCAGCTGCACACCTGACGCGCCAGCAGTGCGTCTGACCTCGCTGAAACACAAAACGTTGGCACCGCGGTGTCAGCACCATGCCCTAAACAGGCTGCAATGACCCAAACACCTCCCCGTGCGATGTAACATGCAATGTAACAAAGTAACAAGCCTAGAATCCAGACACAGACGACCAGCATGCCGCGTTTTACACTACCTTTCCATGCATCATGTCATCATGAGCCTGAGACACCACGCAGAGACACCACGAAAGAAACACGGCAGATCTCACCCCCGCCTGCCAGCACCACCTAAACCGTGAGCTGCGAATTCAAGCGCATACTGCAGCCCACGGCCTACGCTACCTCCTGGCGCCGCGGCAGACACGCATCTGGCTGTAGTGAGCCTAGCACACGATGCAGCAGATGCCTTGCTGCTGAATGCTGCATGCATGCATGCTTGCACCCCGCGTCAAGCACACGCACGCATACACAGAGCCAACTAAACAGCAGCTGCTTGTACGAGCGACACACCACTTGCTGCAACATCGTCATCACTTGCTGCAACATCGTCATCACTTGCTGCAACATCGTCATCACTTGCTGCAACATCGTCATCACTTGCTGCAACATCGTCATCACTTGCTGCAACACTGTCAGATACCCAGGAGCCCTGCAGCAGCTGCTGCATCACCACCAGAGGCAGATGCCTTGCCAGATCGCTTGCCACCCCCAGCCTTGCCGCTACGCTCCTCCTTCCCCGCACCGCTGCTGCTGCCAGATCCAGCAGCAGAAGCAGCAGCAGCATCGAGCGCTGTTGAAGATCCTTTCTTGTTCTTCGGATCCACGATCTCCAGCCGCTTTGAGGGTGGCGGCTTCAGCAGCGCTGCAGCTGCATACATCGGCCCCGCTCCTTGCATCAACGCATGCTGCTGCTGCTGCTGCTGCTGGTGATGGTGCACCATCTGCGGACTCATAACCCCCGGCATGACTGGGCCAGGTGAGCCTTGCCGCAAGCCCCCTGCCATGCCTTGTATATGCATAAGATGTGGCGGTGGCGCTCCACTGGGGCTTGCAACAGCCATGACAGGGCCGCCAAAGTGAGGAGACCATGTGACAGCTGGCGTCATTCCGTTAGGTGACATAACAACATGATGACCTGGCGGGAAAGGTGGCATTGCTGCTGACGTGTACACAGTGCCTGGCTGAACCCTGATACCACCAGGCCCTGCAGCAGCACTAATGAGGCCCCCTGCAGGACTTAGCTGGCTGTCACTGATGCGACTGCCAGCAGCAGCAGCAGCATCCGGAGCATCCTCATTTCCACGCCTGCCTTTGCGGGGAGGTGGCGGCGGCTGCGACATACCGGTCACACCTTGCTGCTGCTGTTGCTGCTGGTGGTAGCCGTGCTGCTGCTGGCTGTAGCTGCTGCCGTCTGCAGCGCTGCTGCTGCTGCCAGCCTGCTGCTGCTGCTTCTGCTGCGCACTGTTCTTGCTGCTGTTGCTGCTGGGTGTGATGCCTAGCAGATCGTCTTCGTCTTCTGGCAGACAGCTGGCGATCACAACAGGACTAGCCTTCTGCGGTGCCGGTGCAGCAGCAGCAGCAGCAGCAGGTGCGGCGGCAGGTGTTGCAGAGCAAGCCGGGGCAGCCGTAGAGCTAGCAGCAGCAGCAGAACCTGATGATGCGTCCGGTTGGCTCTTGCTTGCAGCAGCAGCCTTAGCGTTGCTGCTGTCCTTGATGCTGCTGGAGTCCTTGGTTGTCTTTGCATCCCTGCCTTGAGACTGCTGATGCTGTTGCTGCTGCTGCCTGTTGTTGCCCGCACCGCCACGCCCCTGCCCACCCTGGTCCCTGCTGCTGCTGCTGCCGCTGCTGGCAGACTGTGCAGCAGATCCATGAGGCATATCATCGGGACCTGCAGGAGCCCTAGCAGCAGCAGCAGCAGCAGGTGGCGCTGCACCCTGCTGCTGCTGCACACTGCCACCCTTGCCATTGCCCCTGCTACTGCCAGCGTTGGGCCCTGCTGCATTCCCACCCTGCTGCTGCCGGCTGCCCATCGTGCCACCCCCACTGCTGCTGCCACTGCTGCCCCTGTTACCTGGTGGTGCGGACGCATGGCGCTGACCCTGCTGCTGCTGCTGCTGCTGCATGTTGGATGCATCACCGCTGCTGTTGCTGCCATTTGAGGCAGTTGGCGGTGGATGCATCGGCGGCTGCGGTCCGTGGTGGTTCAGCGCAGCACCGCTGCTGTGTGGTGGAACATTGCTTCCCATCGGTGACAGCAGGGGCGTCCCCATGCTCCCCACCTGCTGCTGCTGCTGCCGCCGCGGATGCTGCTGCTGGTGCATTGCTGTGCCGCTGCTGCTCCTGCTGCCAGATCCTCCGGAGCCTTCCAAAGCAGACGGAGGAGGGGGCCCGCCAGGGGGTGGCATTGGCCCGGGAATGTGGCCGCTGCTCAGATGGTGCTGGTGATGATGCGGCTGCATCATCATCATCATCTGCTGCTGCTGCTGCTGCTGGCTGCCCAGCATGCTGCTGCTGCCACCGCGAGAGACAATCCCCCCTGCAGTAGCATCAGCAGCAGCAGGACCCATACGATCCCCTGCAGCCGCACCCCCACCACCACCACCAGCAGCAGCAGCAGCAGCAGCGGCGCTACCAGGACCAAGCGCTGCCGCACCCCTGCCAGCGCGGCTGCCGCCGTTGCTGGTGTTGCTGTCGCTGCCCCTGCTGCTGCCCCCTGCAAGGGCCACCAGCGTTCCCGGAGCTTTCCTGATGTCCTGCGAGGGAGCCATGACAAGCTTTGGCTGCCTGCGGGCGGGAGGGGGAGGGGGTGGTGGGGGTGCAGGAGCCCACCCAGACCCACCACCACCAGCAGCAGCAGCAGCATGGTTGGCAAGCTGGCCACCGCTGCTTGTACTTGTAGGTGTACCGCTGCCGCCGTTGGCCGCAGCTGCACCTGCTGCAGTACCACTTCCTTGCTGCTGCTGCTGCTGCTGCTTCTGGCCTGCTGCAGCGGTGCGGTTCGGCCCCTGCTGCTGCTGCTGGGTCTTGCCGGTGTTCTGCTGGTTGCCCTTAGCTCCAGCGCTAGTGCCCCTGCCGCCAGCACTGCTGCTGCTGCTGGCTGCAGCGAGTGGCGCCATGGGAGCACTGCTGATGTGGGCGCCAGCTGCCCGTAGCACCTGCAGCGGATGCTGCATCTGCTGCTGCTGCTGCTGCAGTGCAGAGACTGGCAGCGGCGGCGTCTGCTTGCGGGGAGGAGCCACATCCGACAACAGATCATCTTCATCTGGCAAAATCAGCGGCCGTGGCCTGCTGCTGCTGCCAACCCCAGGCCCCATCATCACACCACTGCTGCTGCTGTTGTTGCTGCGGGGGCCGCTGCTGTTGAGGCTGCTGTTGCTGCCATGCCGGCCTGGAGGGCCCCGCTGCATGTTGATGTTGTTGTTGCTCACCCCACCTGCACCTGCAGGACCCATACCACCCATACTGGCAGCACCACCAGGACCACCAAATCCACCACCCGATGGATGTTGGGGACCTTTATGCATCTGCTGCTGCTGCTGCTGCTTCTGTGCGTTGTTGCCGCCCCTGCTACCCTTGCCCAGCTGCGCACCGCTGCTGCCACCTGCAGGCCCAGATGCGTTCATGCTGCTGCTGCCGCTGCCAGCCATGTGGCTTCCTGCAAGACCAGCCGGCCAGCTCCCACTGCTGCGAGGGTTCTGATCTCGCAGCTCACCCATGTTGCCGTGCTGCTGCTGCTGCTGCTGGTGGTGCGACTTGCCAGAAGCAGCACCCCCAAGCTGGTGTTGCTGCTGCTGCTGTCCCCGCACGTCACGAGCCGCGCCTGCGCTTGCAGGCAACGGAGGTGGCGAGGCACTGCAGCCAGCTAGCCCCCTGCGATACGCAGCAGGGGACTGATCGGAGTTGGCGCTTAGCCTGCCCCTGCTGCGGCCGCTGATGCTGTGGCTGTTGCCTTGACCGCTGCTGCTGTCACTGCCCCTGCTGCGGCTACGAGCCAGGTCCTCCTGCATGTGGTTACCAGCGAGATCTACGCACACGCCGCTACTGTTGCTGCTGAGAGACGTGCTAGTGCTCAGCGATGCTGAGACGGAAGCTGGCTGCTGCTGTTGCTGCTGTTGGCGGCGAGGGTTGCCCTGCAACGAGCCAGCTTGCTGCTGTTGCAGCTCCGAAGGTGTGCGGCCGTTGCCGCTGTGTGGTGCAAACCCCGCACCGAACGATGCTGCGGCCTGCTGCTGGTGCTGCTTGCCTGCTGCCAGCAGGTGGTTTGCGCCGTTGGGCAGCTGCTGTTGCTGGCCAAACTGCTGCTGCTTGTGTCCGCTGCCAGGCAAGGGGCAGCACATAGGCGGCACTGCCTGCACTGGGCCCTGCCAGGAGTAAGACTTGCCTGCAGAGCCACTGTGCCTGCGGATTCCCATGCTCTGCTCTAGAGGGGTCAGCTCATCATCACTGTGACTGGAGAAGGCCTTAGCTGGCGCGTCCTTAGCGTCCGGCGTCGAAGTGCCGTCTGGTTCTGTTACTGAAGCCTGCTGGCACGCTGTGTCCTTGCCGCAAGCTGCAGCTGTCGCTGTCTTTGGGTCGGTGGTGTGGTCGCCTCTGCCCTGGCCCTCAGTCTGGCCCATGTCTCATCCTGTGCAGCCGATCCGGCAAGGTTGAACAACAATCAGTCAAGCAATCAGCAACAGACATTCAGTGGGCTGCCGAGGGATGCACGCAGGGAGTGTTCTGCGGTGGGCTGGACTGTTTCCTGCCTTGCTGAGCACGTCTGCGATCGTCGATATTGCTAACGCAGACTAGGCACGTTGAGTTTGCAACTTGTGCTCTTTAAGAGGCCACGGAGGCCGCACAGAGCCCATCTCAAGCAGTCCGCAGCAGTCTACCTGCTGATTTCTTTCCTCGCCACAGGTAAGCCGCTGCTGCCACTATCAATCAGCTGATCCACAAGTCTGGAATTGCACTGTAGACGCCTGTATGCCACGCACCTAAGCTCGAAAGTTGTGCAGCTAGCTGACCTACTAAACTAAGCGCCATATTGCAGTCAACTTGATCTGTCCATATGCTCATCTGCGCCCATCCCAAGTAAGTCATCAACGGGCACGGAGCTGTCACTGCTGTACACTCACCAATATGTCCAGCCACAGCGACCTGTATCAGCCTGCACGCTGCCATTTGAGCGATCTTGACATCCTATAACATTTATAGTGATACTTGAGGACGTATCATGAGCTAAATGCTACATCGACTTTCAGCTAGTTGTAGTGGCTGAGATCTGGCTTGAAATTACAAGGTAATAACAAAATCAAAATTGAACAGGAAACCTGCCTGATCCGCGACACCCAGGCAACGGTAATGACGGTGCTATGCTGGAGCTTCACCGTGAGCATGCAGGTTCCAGGTTTGCAGTTTCCTCCTGCCGCTGGCCGCACGCGAGCCAGCCTCGCATACAAAGACCCCATGCAGGGCCAGACGCCCAGCCAACCCACTAGCCCCGCAAGGCGCTGCTGCCCGCTGCTGCAGTAGCTGTTACTTCAGCAGGTCTACCTCCACAAGCAGCCACTTGTGGTCTGAAGCAGCATAGTCATCATTGCCCATCTGCTGCTGCAGCACACGCATGCCGCGCAGCAGGCACCAGTCCAGCTTGCCAGCCATCAGGTGCAGTGGACCAATCCTGTACGCTGGATTATCCAGTGTGATGTCCTTGTGCACATCAAAAGGGTCAAAGAATCCTGCGACCACATGCAGCTCAGATGTTATCACAAAAACAAAACTGCTCTTGGTGTTGTTCACAAGCTTCAGAGGCAGGCAACGTGTGCAGCATTCTGTACTTGGCCTACTGCTGCGCATATATGCCACTGACAAACCCTGCGCTGAAAGCATTAGCGTGCCATTGCGTCAGCGCTGTAGCAACCTGACGCGACTTGACGCCCTGCGCAGGGCGACTACTGCAGTGAGATACCAAGCCCCTGCCATTGACAGGCATGCAGGTGCCTGGAGCATGCAACCTAAGCCTGCAGTGTTGCAGGCAACGCCCCGTTGCTGGGATTGCTAGCTACAGTGACAGAAGCATGCAATCGCTGGCAAGCCTAACAGTCGGCTGCTGTGGCAGCAGACATCCACGCGCTGCGGATTACTCCTACCTGGGTTGACTGCTGCCTCTGCCACCTGCTGTGGCAGCCCAGCTTGCAGGAGGTACCTGTTCACAGGGCATGGCTCTGCACGCATCATGCAGGTAAACGTGACAGAAAGCAGCAGGACTCATAAGTTGCCATCAACTTTGGTCGGCGACCTGCCTGTGAAGAGCAGTACAGCAAACGCAGCTGCAGCTGCACTTTGCTGGCTTGACTGCAAGCTGCTGACGTGGCAGGCACTGTGTGTGTCTCGCAGATTCGTAGCATGCCCGGCAAATGTACAAAAGCAACACACGCATCAGCTTTCAGGCGTGCCTCGCTAAGTAGCACTTGCAGCTGCAATCAACAGTGCTTGCATTCCTGCAAGCGACCCATCTATACTCTGCCGCTGCTGCAGCTACTCCTGGGAAGCATGTCTCTCCAAGCTTGGTGTTTGTCCAACACGCTCCACCCATGACTTCCAGGACGTACCGCTGCCATCAACTTGAGCTTCAAGGGCCGCCTTTGCATTCAATCCACGCTGGTACATGCATATGTCCTGCAAGCATCTACAACTGCAGCTGCAATCAATTGTGCCTTACCCATCACAGCCAGCACGTAGCGCTGCCACCACGCCGCCTCACTGCTGCCCAAGCTGACCCAGCATGTAGTAAAAGCACTGCATATGATATCTCCTGCAGGCATCTACAACTGCAGCTGCAACAATCATGCCTTACCTATCACAGCCAGCACGCAGCGCTGCCACCACGCCGCCTTTGCGCTCACTACACGCTGGTACATGCATAATTAGAAGACGAACAATTGTGCCTCACCCATCACAGCCAGCACGTAGCGCTGCCACCACGCCGCCTCACTGCTGCCCAAACTGCGCCAACGCATGGCATCACGGCAGTAGTTGGGTGACAGCCGCGCCAAACTGTGAGCCATGGTGTTCAAATCCCCCAGGATGGCCTGGCAGCAAGGCACGGCAGCAGCAGCTGCTGATGCAGCAGCAGCAACAGTAGGAGGAGGGTTGCTGCTGCTGGCGGGCTGCTGCTCTGCTGTGTGCCGTTGCTGCTGCTCCTCCTGCTGCTGCTCCTCTTGCTGCTGCTGTGCACCCCAGTCGTGCTGTGCGTGGTGCTGCGGCTGGATTTGGCGCTGCTGCTGCTGCTTCCTTGCGTCCAACAGGATGTCTGAGAACTGCCAGACTCTCGATGTGATGCCGCAAAACACCTGCAGCGGCAGCAACAGCATCAGACTCGTAATCAACCTGTCAGGCAGCATGCACAGCACACTTGTTGTGCTCGACGTACTACATCAAGTACCATGATAGTATGCATGGAAGCCTTCATCTTGAAATGCAACCAACTGCGCTGACGTTGCCTTCCTGCAATCTCGCAGGTCATGTGCTTGTTACCACCCCACAACTAAGTGTGGATGATGCGGTGTGTATCACAGCACACGCAAGTATTGCAGTACAGTTGTCATACAGCGTACTTTAGGATGAGTCATACAGGCTCTTCAGCCGAAACCAAACAGCAGAGGTACCTGACCATGCACAAAAGTATATGCGTAGCTGCTGCAGGCTGTTTGCCCACCTCTAGGTGGCAGCAGTAGACGCGCAGCGGCCCTTGGGGAGTAACAACATCAGCAGCTAAGCTCAGACGCCTGCATGCGTGTGCGGCAGCAGCAGCAGCAGCAGCAGCAGCAGCAGCAGCAGCTGTAAAGTCACCGTTTGCAGAGAATAGCACAGACCGCACAGCATAAGCAGCAGCGTATGCAGCGCATGGTCTGCAGTTACCAGAACTCTGCGCAGTACTGCTAGGAATGCTGGTCGGCTCGCAAGCAAAGTGCACCTTCCCCTCCAACTGGTTAGCCACGCGGCCATTGTAAAAAAAGTGCTTTGAAACCAATGTTTGCTGCACCATGCTCAATTGCTCCTGCCACGGAAGCTTACAACACAATCACCACAGTGCCAAACTTGACCGTACGCTGTGATGTTGCACAGCATCGGTGTACACCAACATACCGCAGCAAACTGCGCATGGGCCCAGCGGATGCCTGCATCCCACCTGCCCCTGCGAGGCTCCTTTGCTGCTAGCTGGTGTGGCTGCGCATCTGCTGCTGCGTCCCGGCCGTTGTCACCACAATCGCAATGAAACTGATGGTTGCTGCGCCGTGCCCAATCATTCCTGCCAAGCGAGCTTTTCACTCAAGCCAGCACCAACACAGCACCAAACAGCGACATAATGCAGCAAACTGCACACAAGACCAGCCTGCTTAACGCAGCAAACTGCACACAAGAGATGATGACGACGACGAGACCAGCCAATTCCTGCAGCCCACCTGCCCCTGCGAGGCTCCTTTGCTGCCAGCTTGTGTGGCACCAGCTGACCCCTTCCCCAAGGGGTCAGCCAGGCAGCCCGCCGTAGCCAAACAAACAGCAAGGGAAGTGGCTGGGAGCCCACCCCGTAGCCATAACAAGCCGAGCCCCCCACTACCTTGTAGCCAACAATGATCCAACCATGACGACCGTTTAGAAGAAACACTATTCCTGCAGCCGATGTCTTCCGCAGGCTGAGCCCACCTGCCCCTACGAGGTTCTTTCGCTGCCAGCTTGTGTGGCTGCGCCTCTGCTGCTGCGTCCCAGTCAACCGGGTGGTGGCTGTGCTCAAGCACGTCCCAGCCGCTGAAGTCAAACAAACAGCAAAAAAAGTGGCTGGTAGCCCACCCCGTAGCCAGAACAAAGCCCATACATACGCAAGCCAAAAATGAGCCAACCATGACAGCCCTTACAACAGAATATCCCTGCAGCCGATGCCTGCCGATGCCTGCTGATGCCTGCAGCGCACCTGCCCCTACGAGGCTCTTTCGCTGCCAGCTTGTGGGGCTGCACCTCTGCTGCTGCGTCCCAGTCAACCGGGTGGTGGCTGTGCTCCAGAGCGTCCCAGCCGCTGAAGTCAAACTTGCTCAAAATGGCGTTACCGTGAACTCCGCCCCCCTGGGTTCGTGCGCTGCGAAGTTCAGATTGAAGCTCTTCAAACTCACCTGCAGGAAGAGTGAGCAGCAAAAGGAGTGGGCGCAGAGATATCAAGCTATGTTTGGGATGTTTGGTATCAGTAGAGTTGTGATAAACAGACCCGGGCAAACAGGTGACAGCAACACTTGTCAGGCACTGAAAACTATGACCCTAATATAGCCTTAAGTTCCACAAGCTTCCACCGTGCCTGCCTGGTCTGTCAGTTGCAAGCAACGTACAGCTTCAACTAGCCGTTGTACTTATGTTCTGCGGCAGCCATTGCCTGCACTGCTGCTCCTGCTTGCACTGCAACGATATTACATCGCTGCTGCTGCTGCTGCTGCCAGTTCTCACATACAAACAGGTAGTTCAGCTGCAGAGCTTGTGCGATGGCGGCGCCAGTATCCCTGCAGCTGCTGCGTTCACAGCCGATGTCAACCTCCTGCAGGGACAGCACATCTGCGTCCACCTGCTGCAGCTGCTGTATCACCTGGCAGAGCACGTGGCAGCAAAGGTTGGTGCACGCGTCGCAGGCAGATGAGGTTGTGAAGTTAGGCTTGAAATGGGCTTGAGATTGATGCATGAGGTTGGCTCGAAGCAATGTGAATGAAACACTGCGGGACTGTATGGGGATAACTCAGCATTGCTGCCGCTGATCAGGCTGCTTTCGAAGCACCAGCCATCGATGTGATTTGGACTAGATGTCCGGCAGGATGAAACCCTCAGGCCCAACTGTCAGGTGCACATGTGCTGCGAGCTGTACAGCTCTGCAGGTTGTGGCATGTTGCGGATTGGTGCTGCGATGCTTTTGACGCTGCCAGCGCAGAGGGACATGCCTGAGTCGCAATGACACTCAAGATAAGGGCGTTTACAAGCTTCGGAAGCCTTGTATTGCAATCAGTACAAGAAGCTGTGGCTCCCTGCAATCCAGTCCACACCTTGTCCAGTTCATACCCTCTCTCTATGTTCCACTGCAGCAGCTTCATCGGCCGCGTCTGCAGCTGCTGTGCAGATGATGCAGGAGTCCTGAAGTCTATATGCACCACCTCCCCCGGTTTTGGCAGCAGGTGCGGCGCCATGCTGCTGTCTGCCTGCTACAGCAGGCAGTGGCTTCTGGTACTGCTCCTGTTATATACTAGGCGACGTCTAGCGGCAGTTGCCGGGACGTCGCTGGGTGTCTGACGTTCAAAACCTTATCTAATCGTCGATCTCAATTTGACAACGAGTCTGCTTGTTCGTCACGATGCTTGCTCTCTAGGCCCTCGCTTCGTCCGGTGAAGAATGCGCGTACAACGAAGGCTCCACATCTGGAAGTTAAAAAGCGACAGTTTGTGCTGTGCTGTGAATAAAGTTCAGCATTAAGCCATCAGACGTCAATCACCGTTACCAAACCCTAACACCAAACTGACCTGCTGACAGACTGTCATTGACAGCACTGGTGCAGCACACACATGCAATTCTGCCAGCTGCACGGCCGCCAGCAGAACGTCTTCCGTCAAAACCATCACCGTATAGGTCACCGCAGGTTGTGCATCTGCAGCCACAGCTGCAGGGTGCCAAGAACAAAATCTCAGCTCACAGGGCATGCACCAGCCCCCGCTGCACTCATCAGGAAGCAATATCCCCAGGATCCCCCAAGAGGCGCACAGGGCTAGCCCTGCAGCGCTGCAGCGGGTCATTAGGAAGTGGGCACCCCAAAAAGAGCCAACAAGAGGCTCACAGCGGGTAGAAACGGGTCTCACGCACACTCCGTTCTTTGACAACACCATTGTGCCACATGCCGCGTTACAATTCCTCACAGCACATCTGCCAGCTCCAGCCGCAGCAGCAGCACCGAGTCAGCCCCCTCTGTATAGGTCACTGCAGGTGGCGCATCTGTAGCAACAGCTGCAGAGTGCCACGCACATGATCTCACCCAAATGACAATGACATGTCAGGGCATGACTGTACAGGGCATGCACCAGCCCCCGCTGCACTCATCAGAAAGCAGGCACCCCAGGAGGATACATGAGGCTCACAGGGGCATTTTGGAAAGCAGTGTTAGGGTGCTGTTGCTTTTACAGAGGGGGTAAAACCGGCTCACACACACTACCAGTGTGTACAAGTGTGGCACTGGTTGCACACGCCGCATGGCATAATATGCCATGTGAGGGCCTCACAGCACATCTGCCAGCTCCAGCCGCAGCAGCAGCACCGCATCAGCCCCCTCATCCCCTTGCATGGCATGCACCAGCCCCCGCTGCCGCAGCTTTCTTGCACACTCCACCGCGCTGCTAAACTGTCCAATCTCAAAGATGTCGCTGTGCTTGTGGGGGTTGTCTGTGAGCGTGCCCTGCAGCAGTCCTGTGTTGATGCCTGCTGCTGGCTCTGCCGCTGCGTCAAAGTGTGGGCCTTGGTTGGGTGGCGCTGGCAGCACTCGGATGCGGTACGTAGCTAACCCCATGGCACCCTGCAGACAGTTGCAGTTGAGGTGAAGTTGAGAAGACAACTTCAGTTCACAGCAACGAGGGTTCAGTTGAGCCGTCAGCACAAGATTGCGGTGTGTGGCTGCGCTCAAGTGCCCCATGTAGCCAGCCGCAATCATCTTGAATGCTTGTGGTGCCCTGGCTGATGCACTGCATGCTACGTGGTGCTGCATGCAATCTGGAACGCTTGTAGTCTGTCAGCTGCGAGACGCACTGCTGCTGCACAAGCAACGCTGGCCATACACGGAGCATAGGTGGCTTCATCATGTATAACACCCTGCTTTGCAGCGCCGCAGCTGCCGCTGGCAACTTACCCGTGGCATATCGCTCCCATGGCCTAGCGACAGCTTTTGTGTGCAGCTGACATGCAGCCCGGAAGGCCTAGCCCCTCCTGCTGCTGCTGCTGCCCCACCGCCCTCCTCCACATCTGCTGCATCCCCTGCTGCTTCTTGCCCCATCTCATCATCTACTGCTGCTGCTGCTGCCTGCTCTGGCTCATCCACTGCTGCTGCTGGTGGTGGTGGTGGTGGCGGTTCCACTGCTGCTGCTGCTGCTGCTGCTGCTGGTAGTGGTGGCGGTTCCACTGTTGCTGCTGCTACTGCTGCTGCTGGCGGTGGTGGCAGTGGCAATCGCCCAGCCCTCCTTAGCAGCTGCTCGTGCATTCCACGCTGCGCTGCAGCTGCAGCTGCAGCCATAAACCCAGCTTGAGCCCCAGGCAAGCCACCCAAAACTAGTGGCGCTGCTTGCCCGCCGACTTGCTGCATGGGCATCATTTGGCCATTTGGGCCTGGCAACATGATCTGCATCCCCCCTGGCATTGCTGGTGGTGGAATGGGTCCCAGGGCTGGTGCTGTAAATGCAAAGGGGCCACCCAACGGTGCGTCGGCGGCCCATTGGAGCTGTCGACCCCCTGCTACTGCTGCTGCCTGACGAACCTCACCAGCATGCCTTCTTGCTCATCATCATCATGTTACCCATTAAGCCATAGCATCAACGCCATCGGCCCCGCGCCCCTCAGGAGCGGAAGAAAGAGGGAGCACTGCTCCATTGTGTTTGGAATTATTACGCACATCCCAAGCTTGGACAAGATACTCAGCAATGCTCCTAGATATCACTCGGCACACCCCCCTACTACCCCAAATATCATCAGAAACAAAACGCAACAACTTGGTGGATGCATCAGTCAACGACAACACATTGCGCAATTTTTCAGCGCCGCCAACAACATCACGCAAAACAGACCGAATTTCATCAAGCATAGTATCCCTCTGAGCAGAAGTAGCGGGACAATCAAACATCAGATGTGACAAAGACTCGACACCCTGACCACAAGCAGGACATGCTGTGTTAGAATCAGCTCTGCTGCCGCCATAACGACTGGTACGCTCATGCACGCAAAGACAGCCCATTCGAACACGCATCAGCAACTCAATACCACGCGTTGGCGCACCAGAACACAAAAAGGGCCTGGCCCTTTTAAAACGCATGGTATCAGCATGTGTAGGGTGCACATGCGTGATGTAACGGCTCAAAGTAGAGTGCTGCAGTGATTCACAAACAATTGTGTCTGCATGCAGCTTCCTGACCTGACGGTTGATGTGATTCTTGCACGCATTAGCTCGATCAGCCGCCGCCTCCACATCCACACCATACTTGCAAAGCAAACTCTGCACATACTTATGCCAAGGTGTCACCGCAACAGCACCACTAGGGCGCTTCCACTCAGCTGAAAACACCTGATGTGGCAACCGACAGTTCAGCATACGCTGAACCCTAAAGTAATACTCCATCGCC